>CATIWK010017704.1:0-10616 GCA_949634005.1 Mallotus japonicus | reverse complement strand
CAACAACAATCTATTTAATCATCCGGTTAAAGACAATGTTAGATTGTGTCAAAACATAAAATAGTTATGTAGAAATCCATGGTGATTGTAAGGTCAAAGGATTAAATCAATATTACTGTGATGAGAATTACTTATGACAATAATCTATGTAGTATGCTCATAGTGGGTCAATCCAGTACATCATTTCTTAAATAAGTACCTATGAGTTGACGTAATATCTCATCTTCATGATTAGTAAAACACAATCATCAGTCAACACCATACTAACCTTAATTCATTATTAGTTCAATAATAATAATAAAAGACTAGGGATAATATGAATAGAACTCATATTTAATTTAAGGGTTTTACTATCAAGTCACATACTTGATGGCCTTAGAATGAATTAACTATTCAAGTAATTTTTCATAATATAAAATGATAATGAAAAATGCCTCTTTTTTTCATAAAATGATAAAGTCAAAACATGGTCATACATGATTGACCTAGTGCATATCACTAACAGTTAGGACAGCAAATAGATTAGCAGATTGGCTATCAAAACACAATGACCTATTTATGTGTAAAGGGAATGTCAATGCACTTCCTGACAGCTTTGCAAAGCTGGTTGAGTCTAATGTAATAAACTCTTCTTAATTTTCAATAGAGTTCAAAAAAAAAATTCCCATAGGGAAAGTTTTGGGGAAATTGTTGTTAGGATATCAAACATTTCAACAAGCTAATAGAGTTGGACAAACTGCATTAGTCTATAGAGATAACAAAGGCAAAATCTTCAATGCAGCCACAAAAAAAATCACCTGCAATTCAGCATTGGTGGTAGAAGCAACCGCAGTAAAAAAAAAAAGCTCTCCAATGGGTCATAAACAGTAAAATGCAAGAAATAATCATTGAGACTGATTGTGAACCTATATTCAGATTATGCAAATATAAGAATGAGGAAGTGCCTTGGGATTTAACTGCTTTTATGGAAGATATATGGCAGAAAAGTTCTCTGCTCTAAATGTGTGAGTTTTCTACTATAGTTAGGACAGCAATAGATTAGCAGATTGGCTATCAAAACACAATGACCTATTTATGTGTAAAGGGAATGTCAATGCACTTCCTGACAGCTTTGCAAAGCTGGTTGAGTCTAATGTAATCAACTCTTCTTAATTTTCAATAGAGTTCAAAAAAAAAATTCCCATAGGGAAAGTTTAGGGGAAATTGTTGTTAGGATATCAAACATAAGTTTGGTGCTCTATTGCAAAAATGAGGAATTTGCAAACCAACCAAAATCTAAGATAAATTAAATCCGTGCTGAAACACTATTTATAAGTTCAATACCAAAATCTGATATTATTTAATTGCAAAGAAGAAACAGAGAAGGGAAGAAACGGAAAATATCATACGAAAGAAATGGAGAAAGGAACAGGAATCGATATCAGGGAGAAAAAATAAAATATCTTTTTAAATATCTAGGAGAAAGTACGGAAAAGTAACATGTGATTTTACGTTTTTTCCTTCGAGGGTATATGGTTTTTTTTTTTTTTGCACTTAAGTGACACGTGATTAAAATCGTTAGCAACTAAGTGATATTTTCTGTTAACTTCGTTAAATCTACCTACATGACAACAGACGTGGCCGGTTTTAATCCAACTGTCTCCCTCTCTCTCCACATAAGCAAAATAAAGTAAAAAAAAAAAGATAATTACATTTTTGGTGTCCCAACTTTTCAGTTTTTGCTATTTAAGTGTCTAATCATTTTTTTTTCAATCAAGTGTCTGAACTTTTGAAAAGCATACAAATGTAATGTCTCCGGCTGATTTGATGTTGACTGGGTGCTCAGTCAGATCAAATAGGACCCACTTTTATCTTAGTCATTAACCATATCATTTGCCACATGTGTTGTATTATTTAAAGGATAAAATTACCCTTATTCAGTCACCCTTCATTTCTGCCATGTCTGCTGCAAAAGTTACTGTTGAGGTTATTTTTGTCAATTCATAAGACTGAATAAGGGTATTTTGTCCTTTAAATAATGCAATACACGTGGCACATGACATAGCTGACAACAAGGATAAAAAGTGGGTCCAGTTTGATCTGACTCAGCACCCAGTCGGCCGAAGACACTAAATTTGTATACTTTTCAAAAGTTTAGACACTTGATTGCAAAAAAAAAATATTAGACACTCAAATAACAAAAATTGAAAAGTTTAGACACCAAAAATGTAATTATCCTAAAAAAAAAAGGCTTTAAACCCTAAATTTTTAAGGAACCCTCAAATTTCAAATTTCATCTTTTGCTTCAAGCTGGTTTAATTCCTCAGACTTCAAAGAACAAACCCTTAAAAGAACCCTCTTGTCCCAATAACCTTCCATTCCTCTTAAGCTTCGATACTTCTGCCTGCAACTTGAACTCCCTTTCTTCAGATTCTTGAAGCAAGCTTTATAAATGGTCTAATTCAAGAAACAAATCAGTGAACCTGAAGATTATCTCCTGTGATGAGTTTGATTCTGGTATGCATGTGGGTGAACTTGGGTAGCTGTTAATGCTAAAGCTCTTGATTGGCATAAACATTCTTAATGTTCAGCTATCTTCTTTCTCCAGAAGAAGTAGCCAAGCAGAATATCCGAATTGGAATCTCTGGTTTCTCAACTGTAGGGAGAACTTAAAAGGGCTAAGGACCAAATAATTTTATCAGAATCATGGAAAGAAAGAAGCAGTAGAAGATATCGAGGATTCAAAGAAACAACTTTCAGTTGTAACATCAAAGCTGGGAGAGACACAGAATCAACTTCTTGAATTCTCTACTTCTGAGGAGGCTCGCATTGTTGAGCTTCCAAATTGTGGCCTTTAAAGCTCAATTTAGCACAAATCTAAGATCCTGACAGCATAGCTAGAAGCTAAGAACATTAGAGAACTAACTAACATTAACAGCTAATTAATTAAAGGGATCAAGCAGGTGAAATCAAAATCCTTAGAACCCTATCCTTCATCTCATGCACAACTCTGTGATGAACCCTGTAATTACTATACGTTGGATGCAAAGAAATGCTCCCAAGATAGTCACACCCACTCTCATCATGCTCTAAATTTTGTCTAGCTCTGCCCAAGAATCTAATCTCTCAATCTATCACCCAAACCTTTGAATCTTGGTTAGCAACTCCATTCATATCTATCCTTAGAAACAATCCACCATCCTTTGTTAGTTTCGCTTCAAAATGTTTCTTTGATCCATTTTCTTACAAATGGGTTAACAGTTACAGCTTCACTATAGCTATCTGTCATCAAGATCAAGAATTTAGCGAAGTAAAAAAAAAAAGAAACAAGCTGACCAAATCAGGAATCAAGAAAATGGTAGCATAAAATAAAAACCATTAGAATAGAGTTGTGGTTCTTGACGACGGCATCGTTTGATAGAGACTTTCTAAAGAAAACAATAAAAGAAGAGAATGAAAATAAGAAATCAAGTCAGAAATAAAGAAAGAAAGAAAGAGACAGAGGAAGAGAGACAAGACGCTAAACTTAGCTAAGCTAGCTGTTAACAAACAATCACCAAACAGTGAACACCAACATAGCTCACGAAAGTGAAATTGCAGATAAAAATAAGAAAAAGTAAAACCACTGCTGCTGCTTCCCAAGGGACACCTCCATCTGGGTTCTCGCAAAGATCTGCTGCATTCTTGCAATCAGTTTCGATTATAAATAGATTAGAGTATAGTTGCTAATAAATTGCATAGATATTCAGTTTAATTGCATCAAAGATAAGAAATTGGGTTTGATTTCTCAACTAAAAGAAATTTATTTCAGCTAGGAATTGGATGTTTGTTCTTGTTTTTTTTTTTTTTTTTTTGTGAATACAACAAGGCAACAGCCCGAAACACACACTCAAGTAGCACAGTACAAATTAATACCATTACAATCAAAAGCTAACAGATCTCTCAGACCATTAGGCGGAGAAGAAAGAAGCGAGTCGTTTGGATTGCTAGACATGGCACATTGGGTGTTTGTTCTATGTTGTGAAGGGGGATAAAAATTTAGGGTTTTAAGCCTTCTTTTTTTTTTTTTACTTTATTGCTGATGTGGAGAGAGAGGGAGACAGCTGGTAAAACCAGCCACGTCTGCAAATTTAACAGAGTTAATGAAAAATGTCACTTAGTTGCTAACGGTTTTAATCATATATCACTTAAGTACAAAAAAAAAAATCACAGGCCCTCGAATCTAAAAACGTGAAACCACAAGGTACTTTTCCGTACTTTCCTCATATTTTTAATTGAAAAATATTGTAAATTTTTAGAATTCAACACATAAGCGTCTAGAGCTGAATGCTAAATTATGAGGAGAAATGCGTGTAAAAATTTGAGTTGAATGACTTTAGAGTTTAGCATTTAATATATATATATATTAAATAAAAATTATATTTGTACAAGTTTTAAAGATTAAAATTTATTTGGATTGGTTTTATTTAATTGTACTATTTGTCTTGTCTTAATTTTATTATTTTATATTGTTTGTATATTGATGTTATCGACATGTGACTAGAGAAGACTATCAATTTCAAATTTTTTAAAGATTCTGCCTTATTAAAGTTTCTCATTTATAAAATTATAAATTTGAATGCATGATTTTTTTAAGGGAAAAGTACAAAAAAAAATACCCTATGGTTTGAACCCTAATCGACTTCCACCCTGAGGTTTGAACCCTAACAAACCAGTACCCTATGTTTCACACCGTTAGTAAATAGTGGCAAATCAACAAACACCGTTAGGGATGCTGACGTGGCAAAGGGTAAAAAGGTATGTTCACTTAAATTTATTATTTTAATTAAAAAACCATAACTTTTGACCAAAAAAAACCATAACAACTTTTGACTAAAAAAACATAACAACTATTCATTTGCTTCAACAAAATCATTATCACCATCCACCACCGGAAACCATCAAGCTTGTTGTCTGCTTGTGCTGAGCATATTTATAGAATTTTTTGTGAAAGATGATTTCAGGATAGCATTTATTACTTTCTTGGTTTGGTTGGTTAGATTACTTGACTTTTTTTTTATTAGGGTTCTTTCAATTTCCTTTAAAATTAGATGCATAGATGGAAGATTGAATTTTTGCAGATGAATGTGAAATGATGATGTAAGTACTTAGAGAGAGCTTGTTAAAAGCTGAAAAGTGAATTTAATTTTTTCGAATTTTCTAGTGTTATAGGATTAATTTTCAGTATTGCAACAAGATTTTCCCCTCTTTGAATAGCTTTAATGCCTAGTAGCAAGGTTTATCTAACTTACAAGGGAAAGCTTCTCAACAAGAATCAGCATTCTTCATGAAAATGGAAATGGGTGCCATGGTTCACTTTCCGAACGACCAAGTGACACCAGCACTGCATCAGATAGCGAGGATGAAAGAGCCTTAGGGGGGGGTGAATAGGGCTATTGAATAAAAATTGGAATTAAAAATAATTCTTTGCAACAATTGAAAGAATGTTGAGAAGGAAGAATGATGAACACAAGAATTTAAGGAGTTCGGATTCTCAACAATCCTACGTCTCCACCTAACTTATCCCCAAGTTAGGATTTTTAATCTCACCCAACCTTACTCACAAGATAGAGATTACACAAGAGTTTTATAGCACACTCTTACAACCTTACAACATGAGTTTTCAAGGCTCACTCAAAAAACTAAATCCCAAGTGTTTCAATGGATAACACTAAAACCAATTCCTTTAGAAATAAATCTAACTTCCCTTCTAACCTATCCCAAGATTTAAGATGAAGAGAAATTCTATTTCTAACACACAACCAACTCTCACAAGAGTTATACAAACAAAAATGAATATTTGAAAGTTTAAGAGCTTTGATGAATGTTAAGATAGAAAAATGTAATAGGCAAGTGTCTTAACTTCAATTCAGCTCTAGAGGTGTTTATATACTTAAAATTATAGTTGTTGGAGGTGCAAATAATGTCTCCAATGTTATAATTTTGAATCCAACATTTATAATTTTGAATTATAGAAAATAATGCTATCAGACTGCTGTTCACAGATTGAAACCGTGATTGGCTACTAGAAACGTTTGAATTTGCCTACACTTTCTTCATAAAAGTTGTAGATATTTTACTTATATTTCCATACCATTTTGAATCAGCTCAATTGGACTTCTTTATCTCGAGATATTGCTGAAATACTTAGAGCTATGCAATCTAAAATGGCAGACTGCTGTCAAACAACTGTACACAGGTTGAAAACATGATTGTCTACTGGAAAATTTCGAATTTGCCTAAACTTTCTTCATAAAAATTGTATATATTTTACTTATCTTTTTTATATCATTTTGAATCACCTCAATTGGACTTTTGTAGCTCAAGATATTGCTGAAATACTAAGAGATGTGCAATCTAAAATGGCAGCTGCATATGCTGACTTCGACTCAAGATTTGCATACCCAAATGAACTCGGATTTTGACAAGTAAGAACAATTCAGAAAGATAAAGATGTATAATTCAAATGTGAAGAAGATAACTTTCTCATTACAAAGCTCTAAGGATATCAAAAGCCTTTTTGAATCTCAGAGGTCGAATCAGCCCAATATATTCATACTTCATTTTAACTTCTAATAGAGTCCTAACTTATACATACTTAAATAAAATTATTAGCAACTTAAATTGATTGTAAAAGATCAAAATTAGGAGTTTGATCATGCAAATGGTCAACAGAATAGATAATTGTCATGGATAAATATCTTTTATTTATGTATTGTCTTTTATACCTTTTAGTTGTGTTGTATATCACTAAGTGTATATAAATATCCCTTGTACCATTCAATTTAATATCTACAAAAATATACAAACCTTCACATGGTATCAGAGCCATCATAGCCTCTCAATCATCTATTTCTTCTTCTTCTTCAACCTCCTCACTTTCTCAAAACTCCACCACCTCATTAACAATAATTTCCTCTACTACCACAGTTGTCCACACCTTTTCCATTAAGCTAAAATTCAATAATTACCTAGCTTAGAAGACACAATTCATTCCTCTTTTAAACTATCAAAATCTTGTGCATCTACTTGATGGCACTACTTCTCCTCTATCAAAAGAGATCCTAACTGAAACTACTCCTTCTATATCAATCCCAAATCCAGCCTATAGTGACTGGTTCAAGAAAGATAAAATGTTAATGACCTGGCTTCTTTCCTTTTTATCTAAAGAAGTTTTCTCTTATATGGTAGGACTTACCACTTCTACTCAAGTATGGGATTCCCTTGCTAAAGCTTTCGATTCCATCTCTCAAAATTGACAGCTTCAACTTCATATTGATTTGCAAGAGTTCAAGAGACATGATCTCCCTATTTCACAGTATTTACAAAAGGCCAAGACACTCGCAAATGAACTTGGTGCTGCTAGTCATCCTTTTTCTAATGCTGAGTTTAATGTAATCATTTACAGGAACATAGGAAGTGAGTATCACTCCATTATTACAGCCTTGAACATTCGTCCTAAGCCTGTACCGTTTCATGAGCTACATGGACAATTGCTTGCTCATGAAATTTTAATGAAAAGTCACAATGACAGTCTAACTCCTATTATTAATGTTGTGAACAAAGCTCCACTGTTGTCAACTCCAACAAGACCAATTGTTGAGCAAAGAAACAATTTCTGCCGCAATAATGCAGGATGTGCCCTATGTCAAATTTATGGCCTAAGAAACCATATTGTTGACAGATATAGGAAATGGTACAATTCTAGACCCAACTACGACAATCATTCATTGCCAATGGGTTCCTAATATTCTGGTCAGGCCAATCTTGCTTATTCTCCATATTCTATACCGAATTCTCACCAAGGCTCAGTTCTCCCATAGTTCGTTGACACTGGTGCAACTTACCATGTTGTTCTGGATATTTTCAATCTGAATATTAGCAATGAATACACTGGTAACAATCAACTTCAAGTGGCGAACAGTCAAGATTTGCAAATTCTCAATACTGGTTCTTTTTCCATTCCTTTTAGAAATATATCACCTGCCTTAAATAAAAGATTACATGTGCCTCAAGTTACTAAACCATTGTTATCTGTTCATCGTTTTACTAATGATAATAAATGTTATTTTGAATTTCACCCCAATCACTTTGTTGAAAAGGATCAGGAAACTAGGGAGGAACTACTTCAAGGACGGAGTGATCATGGCTTATATACGTTGTCTCCTATTTCTCTGTTTCAAGTTTTTTTATGTTGCTGTTAGTCCTGAAGAATGGCATGCACGTTTTCATCATTCCAATATGGGTACCATCAACATAATTGTTTCAGATTTTAAATTACCTTGTTCTTCTCGTTTGAAATCAATAAATTATTCCATATGTTATCAAGGAAAAATTTCAAAATTTTCTCTTCTCTCTGTTGAGCATACTAGTGCTAATCCATTAGAATTAATTCATGCTAATATATGGGGGCCATCTCCATATCCTTCATGTGATGGACATCGTTATTTTATTCTATTTATTGATGATTTTACACAATTCACTTGGTTTTATCCTATTAAATTTAGAAGTGAATTATTTCATGTTTTTCAAGTCTTTCAAAAAATGGTTGAAAAATAATCTAATCGTACAATAAAAAGAGTAAAATCTGATTGGGGAGGGGAATACAAAAAATTGCATAAGTTACTTGAGGATAAGGTTATAGTCCATCAAATTGCTTGCCCACACACACATGAGCAGAATGGGGTTGCTGAATGAAAAATAAGACATTTTGTAGACACAGGGCTTTTTATAATAGCGCATGCAAATGTTCCTTTCAAGTTTTGGGCACTTTTCTTTTAATACTTCAGTTTTAATTATTAATGCATTGCCAACTTCTATTTTAAACAACAAATCTCCATATTTTCATTTATTTCAAAAGCATCCTGCTTATGCCAATTTTAAAATTTTTGTTGTTCATGCTTTCCTTTACTTTATGCTTATCAAAATAACAAATTTTCTCATAGAACTTCACAATGTATTAACTTGGGTTTATCTCCTAATCATTTTGGATATCATTGTTTTGATCCTAAACTTAACAAAAATTTTATTGCTAAACATGTGAAGTTCACCAACAACTACATATCCAAATATCCAAATATCCTTATATCTAAATATCCTTTAAGCCAAAAACTACATTAGACTACCTATAAACAGAACCTACAACCTTTCACCAAACATCTAGGTTTGAGGAATGGAGGAAAGCTATGTCAGAGGAAATGCATGTTTTGATTCAAAACAAAACTTGGAGTTTGGTTCCGAGGCCCCTAAATACTAATATAATCAGAAATAAGTGGTTTATCGCATTAAAAGATATCCAGATGGTTCAATATCCAAATACAAGGCATGACTAGTGGCTAAGGGGTACAATCAAAATCAAGGTTTGGATTATAATGAGACTTTTAGTCCTTTGATTAAGGCTAATACAATTCAAACTATGATTAGTCTTGCAGTTCAATTTGGTTGGCCACTCAGACAACTTGATGTTTCAATTGCCTTCCTTCATGGGCACTTGGATGAAGAGATTTACATGTCTCAACCAGTTGGTTTCATTGAGAAATCCAATCCTCACTTCATGTGCGAATTGCATCGTTCTCTTTATGGATTAAAACAAGCACCACGTGTTTGGTTTATAAGACTGAGTTCTTTTCTTTCTTCTTTGGGATTTATGAATTCCAAAGCTGATTCTTCATTATTTTATCTCACTAATGATACTGGAAAAATTTTTGTTTTGGTATATGTCAATGATATTGTAATCACAGGTACTTCTAAGGCTGTTATTGATTCTTTTATAGCTAAGATGAAGTCTCAGTTTCCTGTTCGTGATCTAGGACCCCTAAATTATTTTCTAGGCTTATAAGTTGTCTATAAATCTGATGGACTTCTTCTTTGTCAATGAAAATATATTAATATTTGCTTGAGAAGACAAAGATGGTTGATTTAAAGCTCTATTCTTCGCTAATGGCAAGCTCACCTTCCTTGTCAAAGAATATGGGTACACCGATTGAACATGGTAATCTCTATAGGCAGACTGTTGGTGCCCTACAATACATTACATTGACGAGACCAGATATAGCTTTTTCAGTGAATAAACTATGCCAATTCATGCACAATCCTACTGATATTCACTGGAAAGCTATCAAGCAGCTTTTAAGATATTTGAAGCACTCCATCTTTCTTGGTCTATCATTTGTTAAGTCTTCTTCCTTGCAACTTCATTGCTTTGCAAACAGTGACTGGTGTTAGTGCCTAGATGACTGTCGTTCTACAAGCAGTTGTGGAATTTTTCATGGTAAGAATTTGATATCTTGGGCATCCAAGATGCATCCTACTATAGCTCGCTCATCTACTGAAGGCGAGTACAAGGCTCTAGCAAATTCTGCTTCGGAAGCACTTTGGATTTCTTCTCTACTTAAGGAAATTGATATGTCTCTTTCTTCTCCTACTACAATATAGTGTGATAACATTGGGGCTGTTTATGTTGGGATACGTGATTCAATACGCAGCGGAAAAATAAAAATTTTTCACGTTCCCAAAACCCGGATCCATGTTAATCGATATATTGATTATGATTAGGGTTTACGAAACATACCAATGACGAATTAACAATGCAAGAAATC
>CATIWK010017685.1:0-15759 GCA_949634005.1 Mallotus japonicus | reverse complement strand
GAAGCCCATTATTATGGGTGGTGGAAGCCCACTATAATTTTGTATCTAAACATGATGTAAACTGAAGCCCACTACTTCTGGGTTATAACTAGTACATATTATAGTTCAAAACTATTGCTGGAAGCTCAATAAATTAAGGCCCAACCCAAACACCCGATCCACAATATCCGATTTACTCGACCTTAATCGGTTAACTGACCCGTCAGTTTTGTAGTGTAAAATGGTTTGGTTCGGACCCAAATTCCTCTTCCGATAACCCGATCAGCTTCAATGGTGGAGGCTCTAACCGGCCTCGACCCGACCGTTGCACACCCCTAGCTGCAAATCTCTTATCCATCTGCTTCTGTTTTTTTTCCCTCAATCTGGTTTGAAGCAGTTACAATTGATTGTTCAACATAAGTATTAGGCTCCTGCTCAGTGTTTTGGGACGCTTCCACTACATTTACAGGATCACCAGTAGTAGTGTTACTGCCACTGGCATCACCTGGAGGGTCCATCTAGATATGAAGAAGATTAATAGAAAAATGAAACACAATCAACAAACTTTTGGTAGATATTTAACACAATTAAACAAAAACAAATTAATAAACACAAATTTCCAAGTTCCAACTGTACTTAGATAATGACCACAAATAAACGAAGTGAGGCTAATTAACACAATCAACAAACTGTTGCTACCAAAATAACAAAAATACAAATTAATATTTAATTTCGTAGCAACAGTTGGTTGATTGTCTACTCTTGAATTGCAGTGCCATATACTTAATTAATACTTATATAGTTATATAAATCAATATAATAGGAGTATATAAAAATTTGGATTTGGACAAATTCTGCACAGCCATAGACAAAAACTTTAGAAATATTATGAAAAAGATATACAAATTTTTTTTTCTAATATTATTATAAAAAATTAAACATATATTATATAAGTTAAAATATAATTATTATAAATTATTTTTTAAAATATAATTATTATAAATTATTTTTTAAAATCTAATTGATAATAATTATAAATTATTCGAATAAAGAATTTTTTAAAAAAATATTAATTATTATAAATTATTTATTTTAAATCTAATTTATAAAATAAACTTTAAATTAAATTATTAGTTTTCTTATATATAATATATTAACAAAATTTTTATAAAAATCTTTTGTAAAAAATCAAAATCAAAATAAAGCCAACATTACACAGAAGACAGAACACAAATCGATCGAATTTGATCACAAGCCAGTATTATTTTTTAAAAATAATTATTATAAATTATTTTTTAAAATCTAATTGATAATAATTATAAATTATTCGAATAAGAATTTTTTTAAAAAAACTATTAATTATTATAAATTTTTTATTTTAAATCTAATTTATAAAATAAACTTTAAATTAAATTATTAATTTGCTTATATATAATATATTAACAAAAATTTTATAAAAATTTTTTGTAAATAATCAAAAACATAAAAATGTCAAAATCAAAATAAAGCCAACATTGCACAAAAGACAGAACCCAAATCAATCGAATTTGATCACAAACCAGCAACCAAAATGTTTTTTATCAACCAAAACTTTTTAATTTAACAAATATTAACAAAATATACCTTTGATCTCTTTTCCCCTGAAGATCGAAGGGTCAACAAAGCACAGATAATTAGATCGGCTCGAATTAATTGCTTCCACCTTAAGGGAATGCGATTTTAATCGTAGATCCAAACATGCAAACACAAAAAATCACAAAAGTTAGCTCCTTTTTACGTTTTATAAACAAAATCTATATCAAAATTGATAGATTTCATAGATCTAAGATAACCATTTACCTTTTTTCTAACCCTTTAACGTTTTAACGGGAAAGAAAGAATCAAAGAACACCAACACTTAACTGCAAACTAGAAACTAAAAAAAAAATGACGACTTCTCCATTTTCAGTGAAGTTACTGAAGGATCAAGTATATTGAAGGATCCACACTTCTTCAGTTCTTCCACCGTTCCAGAAACAACAAAGTGTCAAAGTATAATGAAAAGGAAGGACACAGGTCACACAGCACAAGAGAAGAAATCAAGATGAGACAGAGATCAAAGCATAAGCATCAAGGTGAGAAGAAACAGGATTAGGAAGAGTAGATTAGAAGACTGAAAGATTAGGGTTACTGAAGATTCGAGAACCATGGAAAAGGAGGGAGGTAGAGAGAACGAGGGAGGCAGAGACAGAGAGAATTCTAGATATTTTTTAGGGTTCATCTGGGGCGGCCAGGGTGAGAAATGAAGAGAGGAGTGTGGTGTGTGAAAGTGAGGTATTTATATGTAGGGTTAGAAATTAAGGTTTTAGTGTGAAACGAGTCCTCGTTTCACAAATCAATATATATATATATTCGAAAATTCAGATGGGTTCGGGTTCGGGTTCCACCCCACTCACACTAAACCAAAAACCGAAATATGACCCATCCTTGAACCGAACCGAGCCGATCTTCCACTCTTGCCGAGCAGTGATTCTTATTCGAGTCGGGTCCAGTTCAAAAGTCGAATCCGGATGGATACTACACAGCCCTAATGGACAGTCCTTGGTACATTAAAAGCCAAGGATAATAATAAAATTATGGTATTATTTTTTTTCTAAGGAAATGAAGAAAGAAACATCAGGCAATGCATCAAGACATCATAGCTAGGCTAGCACCTCTATAGCACCAACATCATTTGATTCTTTTAACAATATTATACATCATTTGATTCTTTCAACAATATTATTAAATAAAAAATTGAACTTACAAAAGAGTTTATGACAACCCAACCAGGGCAATAGCAAAAACATAATAAAATCCGAAACACATAAAATCATTAGCAAAATCTAAAGGACTCTCTACCCATTGCATCATGGATCATAAGATCATGGACTTCTTTAGGATAAGAATTGCTCCACCGAGTTGTTGCCTGCAAACCAATGCCCATAACAGAAAGCTGATCAGCGACCCCATTGCCCTCTCTATAAATATGGCTGACATGCATGTTAAGCCTATGCATAGTCAGTAAACAATCCTCCCAGTCCCTGCGCAAATGCCATGGAACAACAGCAACTCGATGACGGATTAAATTCACTACCATCGCCGAATCACATTCCAACCAAAAGAGAGCATTTTTCAAAAACGCTGCCCTCTTCAAAGCAATAATCACTGCAGAAATCTCTGCTTCGAAGGCAAAGCCAGAACCTAAAGGAGCTATGAAAGAAAAGATGGCAGTCCCATTATGGTCATGAAAAATACCCCAGCACCTGACATACCTGGAGCTCCAAGGGCAACACCATAATAATAAAATTATGGTATTATTAATTTCAAGGATAAGTACAAAATAATTATCCTGATTGTAATGTGGTATTTTTTGGAACAAACATATAAATATTCTTAAAAAATATATTAAAAATTATTAAACTCTTTTCTTCAAAAAAATATATTAAAAATTATTAAAATCTTCATATTTTTTATAAAAATTATTAACCTCTTCATATTTTTATGAATTAAAATAAATATTTTTAAATAAAATAAGTCATTTTATTGTAGAATAAATTCATGAAAAAAAAATATCGTGCTTATTTTCAATTAGAGGTTCAAATCTCTAATCAATATGAAGTTTTAACTTTTGCTCATCTCACGTCATTATTTTTAAATAAACTATGGTTATATATATAGTCCAAAAAATTGTGGGCTAAATTAAAAAAAATGAGTTTTTCATAAATGCCCCAAAACACAATCAAAACAACAAAAATACCTAAAACTTTCATTAATTACACTCATATTCTCTTGGCCATATTTATTTACGCAAATGCACCCTCCACCTTATCTCAACCGCGTAGTCTTCTTCTCCTCTTCTTCTTCTTCTTCTTCTCTTTCTTCTTCTCTTTCTTCCTTTTCTTCCTATTTGACTTGTCCATTAAATCACAGGTTTTTTTTTATTTTGTTTCTTCTTCTTCTTCTTCTCAGTGTTCTTTTGATCGTTCGATTTCAATACTGAGAATTTTGTTGAAAAGTTTCAGTTATAGTTTTTACATTTTTTTTTTTTGAAGAAACGCGAAGAAAATGAAGAAGAAGAAGAAGAGTTGGAGAAAAGTGTTGAAGTTCGCACAGGCTTTAGATGCTCATAGTCTTCTATTTTTTATTTCACTTTATTGCTCATCTTCAAGGTCAAAGGCTCCAACCTCAGCTCCAATCTGTCTCCTTTAGCTCAAAACAACATCCCTCACCCTTCTTCTTCACCTGCAATCGATCTCCATCGGCTCAAAAAATTCAAAAACTGATTTGTTTAAAAAATGAATCCATTCTCTTCTCCAACAAATCCTTGATTTCTTCAAAAATAAACCTTCATAGAATTCTTGTAAAACCAAGCTCAACCTCCCTGCTATTGATCTCCGCCATTATCATCAAGATTTCAAAAAAAAAATCAAAAACAAGATTTCAACAATTTAGAATAGAAGAAGAAATTCAACAACAATCTTAAATCAAAGGGAAGCATTCTGATTTAGATTCGTCATTTTATTAAATCATTTAATGCATGCAAAACCACATCTCTTCTTCAATCAATCCATTCAAAAAAATTTTAAACCCAGTTCTCTTCAAAACATAGATCTACATTTTCTTCAAATTATTTTATCAATTAATTGATATTAAAGATAATGTATGACATGAGCATCCATAATTTTTTTATACATTTTATTGAAAATAAAAAAGATATGCAGAGACATATTTCCAAAGTAAACACTTTTTGTAAATGTTTGCTTTATTTTAGAATACTTTCAGTTTACGTTTGGTTTCTGAAACAATTCAATGACATCTATTTCAAGTTATTTGGAAAATAAAAAGATAATGTATATGCTTGTTTGAATTTTGAATACTTTCAGTTTACGTTTGGTTTATAAAACAATTCAGTGACATCTGTTTCAAGTTATTTGGAAAATCAAAAAATAATGTATATGCTTGTTTGAATTTTGAATACTTTCAATTTACTTTTGGTTTCTAAAACAATTCAATGACATCTGTTTTCAATTATTTGGAAAATTGAAAAATAATGTATATGCTTGTTTGAATTTTAAAAGTTTTTAGTTTACATTTGGTTTCTAAAACAATTCAATGACATCTGTTACAAGTTCATTTTAGAATATGTTTGTTTATTTACATTTGAAATAACATTAAAATAAATATCTTAAAAAAAAGTAGTTTAATCGTTCCATTTGATTTAAAACTAACTATAAATAGTTTAATCATTCCATTTTATTTAAAACTAACTATAAATTTATTCACACGATAAAAAATTTTATTATTTTCATTCAATCAATGTCGTTATATAGATATATCTTATTCTATTAATTTCTAAGTTTATAAATATAAATTTAAACTATGACACAATATTTTATTGTTAAGCTTTTTTATCATAAAATAAAAATATAAAATAATTATTTATATAAAAATAAAAATAATAAAAAAGATGCTATGGGAAGCCCATTTCTAATCCACCAATGCAAAAAAGGCCCTTCACATCTTATGGCTATTAAGTTCTGGCTGCAACCATAACTATATGGGAGAATTACTATTTCCCCTATATTTTGGTCTATTACACTACTTCGTTCCTAAGAATTTTAAAAATATTTATTCATTCTTATATTTTTTATTCGTTAAACTTGTTAATCCTTCTGTTATAACTTTTTTAACAGTCAATCAAAAAATTAAAGGTCAAATTAAGAAAAATAAAAGTAAAAATCAAAAGTACCCTTAAAAATATTAGTTATTTCCTCAAGAACAACCATACATAATCAAACACACTTCCTCAAAAATCAAAACCCTTTGTTTTTCCACATTCATCATCTCATTCTCTTCATTCACTGCTCCACTGCCTTCTACCCATCACCACCACACTCTTTTTACTGGCCTCCTCCCTCTTATAATTACCGCCATCGCCTTTCTTTCACTGTGTTGTCTCGTTCTCTTCCTCTTATAACCGACATTGCCATCGCCTCCTCCAGTTAGGCAACCACCATTTCAACCTCCCGCAGGTCAAGTATCATCCCCACCTTCATTTCATTGACAGCCACAGGTTAAGAATGGTAAGGATGATGAGAACTGTGAGTTGGAGTTACAGATTTGGCTCCTCTCTTCGCATGCAATCCATCATAGGCCTTCATGTCAATAAGCACATTATCTTTGGCAAACCTCTTCCTCTTTGGATTCGTATATGGTGATATTGGGTTTGGTGGACAATGTTGTTGATAATGATGTTAGCAGTAATGTTGGGTGGAGTTTGTGGTATGGGTGGTGGTGTTAATTTGTGCCAGTGGTCATGGGTGATAGTGATCAATGATGGTGGTGCTTGGGATACATCATGAACAGATCATGAATAATCAAGATGCCGGTCGATGCCTTCAACATTTACATCAAAAAATCAACAACCAAAAACAACATCCCACCAGTTACACCCACACCCACACCCCTTTCCTTATCTCCTAATTTCCATTGCCAAACCACCAAAACAATACAAAAGTTGGTATGGGGAAAGATGAAATTGAATCAACTCTGAAATTGATCATTAGGTTTTGTGTCCTCTCTTCAGTTCTTGTGTCTCTCGTACTGTAGGGTCTTCTTCATTTTAGAAAGAAAAAAATGTAAGAAACCACTCACACCTATAAATCAATTATTGAGCCTTATTTTAACCCTGCTCTAGAAGAGAAATTCAATTTGCTGCTTTCTAATAAAAACGATGAGCGGCACATTGAGCATCATGTTTCTTTTGCCAACTCCAAGTCTCTAATGAAATCATTAGGGGAAAATTCAAAAAAAAAACACATGAAAGCTGAGCACCAACAATTTATGATTTTATCAATTTCTTTTATTCTGTACAAAATCATAAACATGGTGAAAGAGGATGTGGTGATGAGAGCAATGATGGTGCAATAGTGGAGGAAAGAGGGAGAGGAGGAGGGTGATGAGCAGTGGGGCAGAGAGTAGTTTGAGAGCAATGGCGAAAGAAGCCACAGGAGAAGAAAGCACATGGGTGGGTTTTTAGTTTGTGGTGGTGGGTTTTCATGATTATTGTTCAAGAAGAGAAAAAAAGAGCAAAGAAAGAGCTTGGAAGATGAATAGAGAAAAGAGTTGTTACAGTGTTAATGGAGTTGCAGAGTTATTAATCATGGAAGAAAGAGAGATATGAAGTAAAAGAGTAACAAAAATATAAAATGGGCTATTTTAGTCTTTACATAGCTATTTAACGTCTACTTAATGTCTACTATACATAAAGGACTTTTTAATTTATTTCACTAAAGTACAAGGATCAATAAATATATTTTTAGAATGTCAGGGACGAAGTAGTGTGATAGGCCAAAAGGGAAATAGTAATTTTCCCTAAATTTATAGGATTTTTTCAAAACCAATTAGGAAAACGGAAATTTTTTAAAATTTTACAATTGATTTTGTTTCAAAATTAACTTTTATTGAAAATCTTTTTCAAAAATACTGTCCTTTCCGAAATCAATAAAACATACAATTTTTTCTCCTTCTTCCATAACTGCTAAAAATCTACATTCTATCTACTTTCATAAGCAACCAAAAAGATCTACAATTCAAATAAAACTTCACATAACTACTATTAATTATATTTCTGTAACAAAATCAAATAATATAAATCATTTTTCTATATGAAATTAATAGGAAAAACAATAATATCAATAAAAAAAATATTTCAATTTTCCTGATTATCTCCTCCACAGCTTGCAATTTGTGCAATAGAGAAGAAGAGGATGTGAAAATCAGCACATCTTCCACCAAACTACATGTATTTTTGTTATATATATATATATATATAGAAAGAATTGTGGTTAGCTTTGTAAATTTTGTTTTAACCAAATTTTTTAGGTTTTGAAAATTTATAAACCAAACTAGATTGTCGTTTTTGGAGTGTTAGGAACTTCTTGATGCTCAAATAAAAAAAAATAAAAAAAAGCTAAAAAATATTACTACTACATGTTTCTTTAGCTCATAGGCTCATAGCTAGGAAAATTAAAGTTTATTTTAGCCAAAGCTATAACGGGGAGGGGAGGGGAGGGTGGGTCTCGAAACCGACACACTCCCACCCGCCCCACCGCCCGTGTCCAACGAAGATGGCCAAGCCTCAAGAGCAAAAATTATAGTATTGTACAATATAATCCTTTAACATCTAAATGTGATTGCCTTTTCAGTTGTGGTCCAAAATATAATCCTTCAGTTGTTGGTTTATAGTTATTTCTTCTCAAAAACATTTTAAGATGTATGGTTCAAAATTTGTCGTCATTGATTAATTAAAAGAAGAGAATTAACATGGTTCAAAAATATTTGACGTTTCCATTAATTTTTCAAAGCTCCCAAAAAGCATCGATTCTCATATGTGCACCTACTAACAACACATGTGAGTGTGTGTTGAGCTCTCAGAAAGCATTGGATTCTTATATGTGCACCTACTAATAGCATATGTATCGGTGTAGTCACTGACATCCCGATCGAAGGAGATTCCGGAGTTCGAAATGTTTCGAGTCAATGCAACATTTGCTTCGAAGTACAAGAAGGGTAAATGAAAAGATCAACTATAGTTTACAATATATATATATAGACACACACACACATACATAAGTGAGGAAAACAAATTGAACACTAAAGCTGCTTCCATTTGTATGAAACTCATACTTATTATTATTATTAAAGAGGTGAAATAACCTAATCGTCAATGAATTATACAATGGGTAATAATCTCTATCACGTGACACGATACATGATAGAAATTGTTCCATTATGGGACTATAAAATTATAAAATTGTCCCTCCCTCAAGTTGAATGCCCGCCGTATTTGGAGGCAATCAAGTAACTTTATTTTTTTTTTCTTTTACATGACTCATAACACCTATCACTATCCTTATTCAATATGAATAGTTCATCCCTTTTAAATTAGATGAACTTGAATTTTGTATTTCAAGATGTCTACTTTATAGAAAACTGGCTTCTTTAGAAAGTACATTTATCTTCTTTTCCATGCATACTGTCTGATAAATTTTTATCTAATACAATACTTGTATTATAATTATCAGCATTAATGTTGCTGTTGGTAGTGCTAGTAATGGTTGCAATAGTTTCAGCTTCTTTGGATATTTTCTGTGGAATCACTAGTTGAGAATCTTTCTTCATCTCTTTGTCTTTACCCCACAGCACAGCGTATAATCCAAACACAATCAAAGTTGTACCCAGTAAGCTGCAATTTACAAATAAAGATCAAGGTTAGTGATTTGAGTATCAAAAACTCAAGTCACTAAAATTTTATCAAACTTTGGAGACAAAAAGGTTGATCAATGCATACCTCCCAACATATAGATTTTCATCAACAAGCAGCGACCCAGCCAAAGCAGTGAACACAAGCATTAGAGGGTAGAATGCTGATGTATATAATGGTCCCTTTAGCCTCACACACCATATCATGAGAGTTATCATCATGCCTTGCACAACTATTCCCTACAATTGATATAAGCATAAATATCACTAAATAAATAAATATATATGCTTTTTAGAATTCGATTTTATATATAGATTCCAAAAATTCAATTTTTAAAAAATTTGAATTTCACATAACAGTATCAAAGAATAAAAAGTCTCTGTCTCACTTGATAAAAAGATTTCTATTATTTTCTTTATATTATTGACATATAAATATAAATCATGTTATTTGAAGTAGTGATTTAAAATGAAAGAATGTAGAATAAATTATTATATTTATATAGTTCATTTATCAATAACGTTTAAAAAAAATAAGTAGAACTAATAATCATTAAAATCAGCTGTTAGGGAGTTGTTCTCGTTTAAACTAAATCTTAGATTCAAGTCCTAATATGCAGACGCGTTAAATTTATTGTTGGAAGACATTTGTTGCCCTTATGGTCATGTTTGGATCAAACCGGATTAATCAAAGTTCAATACATTTTGGATATCGGTAGTTTAGACTAAAAAAATATAGTGGAAAAATTTTTATTGCTCAAAGAAATAGAAAATTTTAGGAAAATAATCAGTTTTGTCCTGAATTTTAAACCAATTATTAATTGAATTAATATTACTTTTAAAAGGTCATTTTAATTTGCTTTAACTTTACAAATTGTGTCAACTCTATCCAATTTTATTTAAAGAATCTAATTAAATTTTAAAAATTACTTTTAGATCTCTATAAAATAAATTTGATAGTTATTCACATTATTATCTTTTTTTAAAAAATAAAATTCAAAAATTATAAATAAAGTTGAGGGAACAATTTGAAATGACTTTAAAAGTAAGATTTAATCGATAATTGATCGAAAATTTGAATGATTTTTCCAAAACTTTTATCTCGTCATATTTTGATCTCAAATATAAAACCAAAGTAAATATAAAAATAAATCAAACATACCGCAAAAACCGAGGTCGACAATCTTATGTTCCACCCTAATTTCCATTGGCTCCAATCTCTTTCAGTGCAAAAGGTGAAAATAACTTGTTGTATTGCTGCCATTAAAGACATCAAAGCTGAGCCTGAGTAAGGACATGGATAATTTGCACTCATTTTGGCTTGAATGATTAACCACATAGCAAATGAGAAGCAATTTGCCACAGCAAATAAACTGCCCAATATTTGAGTGCTATTTGATGATGTCAAAACGCCTCCACGTGGCTTCATAATTTTCATCAGATTGATCTGTGTTGACCATATGTTAATTTCTGCTCCTTTGTAAAATGTTAGCACCATTGCCCCTCCAATACCCACTAATGTTCCAATCACTTTTGCCTGACCTGCTTTTGTTTTTGCTCCCATCTTCTCCAACCTAAAATTCCCAACATCAAGATTTTCACATAGTCAAGATGTATAATGCAAATTCAAGTTTGTAATTATATATTTGCTAATAAAGAGAGACTGAAACAGTTAGTCAACATTCCACAACTTGAATTCGAGATATAAATTGAATAGTCCCTTGCTAGATCACATAGACGACAAAAACCTCCCAACAAGTATTGATTCTTATTGTTTAATTAAAATAAGTTTTTTTTAATACTAATAATTAATAATTATAATTTTTATCAAAATATAATAAGACGGCATCAGATAAAAAATTAATTTAAAAAGATAAGAAATGATTTAATAAATGTAAGAATAAAAATTTAGCCAGTTAAAATAGAGGTAAAAGGATTTGAAATTTAGCTAAAAGATAAGATTGGTGATATTCAAC
Organism: Mallotus japonicus; assembly: GCA_949634005.1. Lineage (NCBI taxonomy): Eukaryota > Viridiplantae > Streptophyta > Magnoliopsida > Malpighiales > Euphorbiaceae > Mallotus > Mallotus japonicus. The sequence goes on along the minus strand of CATIWK010017685.1, from coordinate 4,519 downwards.
ACTTTTCTGTAATAATAAGAGAAAAATAAAATTAAATAGTTGCCGACACATTGAAGAATGTCCTTAATTTTGATAGTTAAGCATAAAATGCAAAAATTATATGAAAATTAGTTTTATACCTAAAGGAAATGGCCAACACGTAGGTGACTGCTGGAGTAAGATTAGTCATGGCAGAGGCGAATGTTGCTGATGTTAATACCAAACTCTCTGCATATAAACTCTGTGTCAAGGATCCCCTGCAATTATGAAATGTCTAATTTAAATCCTTAATTCTTATATATATAGAAATTGGGAATTTCAACTTATAAAATATTTAGCACAATCATAATAACTCGACAAAATACCACTTTAAAGATCTTTGTCATTTTTATAGTCTCATCTAAATCAGACTGAATTAATCAGAGTTTAGTAAACTCTAGATACAATTGGTTTGGAAAAAAAATCACTTTAAATATTGCTATTTGTTAGCTTGTTTAAATTTTTTTATGATAAAAAATAATTTTGAAAAAAAAAATCGCATATTTTAATCAAATAATTTTTAAAATAATCAAATAATGATATCAATTTGTTTAATCAACATGCATACAAATCTTAACTTAGATTAAAACATTTTAATCTAAGTTAAGATATGAAATTATAATTCTCAATGCATTTTATTTTTGGAAAAGCAATTTTTATTTTTTGAAATCTCCATCACTCTTTATGCTTGCACTTACCCAAGGAACCCAGAAAGAAATGCTTGGAAGAGTATAGTCCATGTCAGTTTAGGCCTGGTCTTCCTGAAATTAAAAAGCCAAACAGTGTAACTCCCTTCAATGCATCAAAAGGTGAAGGTGAAGAGTTCGACTTTTACCTCCCCTTTTTCAAGTTAAAAAAAATGGCATATTATATATAATTGAAAATAAATTAGCACATATATATAGATGTATGCTAACCTCTCAAAGATAAGAGCAATAGGAACCAAGAAAGCAGAGGCAAAAATGAATCTATAAGCAACAAGAACCTTCATGCTCATTCCATCATAGGCTGCTAACTTATAGAAAACATTAAGACCAGCAAAGAAGAACTGAACAATCACCATTAACAACACTGGCTTCAACTCATGCAACCACTTACGAATTTCCACCATTTTCATCATCTCTCAACTCAATGATATTAAAGACACAATGATCTATAAACACAGAAAGAAAACAACAAAGAGTTGTGTTAATTGTTGCTTCTGTTTTGGTTTAAAGTGGAGGAATGACATGACACACTGAGTTATTTATATAGCAGCTGAGCATAATTTAATGTTTTCGTATATACCATAATTTAGAACCGAAATATTGTGTAAGTAAAAATAACTCCTTACCATTGATCTCAACTAGGTAATATTTATTCTCTTCTTAAAGATGCTAACTAAACTATTTAACTAGAATGTTCTTTCGTCATGGAAAAAGTTGCTAGCTTAGGTTTCCAACTTGTAGTAGTATGTCAGTTTGATTGATAATTTTAAGAATATACTTTTCCACATTAGTACATTACAAAAAATTTTAAAGTGTTTTAAAAATTTGAATAATTAATTTTTTGTGTATGTATACGGAGTAGAGATCAAATTCAGTTCTTCATTCTCATTTTGCCACTTAGAATACTCGTGTGTTTAATATTTAAAAGCATAAGATTTAGTATATTTAATTATGTTTAATGTGAAAAAAAAATCTCATTTTGGAGTTTCCCCAATTAATATTGGTGAAATTTATTAATTTTATCAGAAGTACTTTTAAAAGAGAGTTATCTTGTACATGAAGTCTTAAAAATTGTGGGCTGAATTAAAAAAACAAAAAAAATTAGAAGCATCCATTGCACAAATTGAAAGGAATTTTGATATTTTACTAAATTCATAACATGATGAGGCTGCAAGCATTGATGACCACTTTCCTCTTTGAGATTATTATATTTTATAAGAGAGCATTATTAGATAGTTGCCTTGAGTGGAAGAACTGTAATTAATTTCTTTTCAATATTTCATAAACTTGAAAAAAAAAATGAAAGAAAAGAAGGTGAAATATTTATTTATCACTTCATATTAATTTCATGTGTTGCCAGTTCTGTGCAAAACCTGAGTCTGAAAGGGGTTGGTGCTGTATGTATTCAGTAATGCCATGGTGTGTCATGGTGCTGTCATGGATTCTGGTGATTAACGAGAGTGCCAAATGAGGTTTTTATTTCTTTTCCTTTATCTACACATGTGTGTTCATGGCTTTCATATGTCCTTCCGAGGATTTTCAAGTTTAAGATACCATACCTATCTTCGACTCCAAGTTTATTATTAAAAGTAATTAATCTACACCGCCCCCCCATCCCCCACCCTCCAAACAAAGAAAGCCCCTACTCCTAATAAGAATAAAAGAATAATAAAAGAAATAAGAATAAAACAAATAAAAGAATGATAAGAATATTACGAATATAGTATAAATTAACCAATAACATGATTAATATAATTCAAAACTCTTTAGATTTTCAGGATAATTGAAAAGATATAGTGGACGTTTTAATTCTTCAAGAGCCAAAAATGAAAAAGAAAATAAAAGACAGTGGATGAGGATATATTAGCAATGTAAAACACTTGAATATAACAGAGAGAGTTAGTCTATATATGTGATTATATAAATTCATATTTTATAAATCACAAATATTTAAAATGGCATAAAAAATAAAAAAAAATTATGAATTATTTCAATATAAAAAGTTTCAATGTGATATAATAAAAAATTAAATAAATAATCGATAACCATAATAAATATAAAATTTGCTCATTAGATGGTAAAAAGTTAAGAATATAAAGTAATTAATTTTAAAGTTAAAATAAATATAATTTGAAATATGAGAGATGAAAATATAAAACTCATTAATATGTTGTAAAGTGAAAAAATATAAAAATAAATATAATTAGAAACATGAAAGATAGTAAAATATAAAAATTAATTCTCATTTTTGACAAAAATTAAGATAAAATATCAGTATATGCACTCAATCATCCCAACTAGGTTGACACAATCTTAACACCTTCATCAATAATATTAATTCTCATTAATATTTTATAAAATTAAAATAAAATTAAAAAATAGTTAGAAGTAGAATAATTGCTAATAGCATGTTCTTTTCAACAAAAGAATTTTCTGAGATATCAAAAAAATATATAATATTTCATCCAAGAAACATTCCAAATGGATAAAGAAGTAGCCATCGAACAGAGTGAGGTCCAAGTTGTTTTCCACTAAATGAGGTTCTTCTGTTCCTAAAATTATTACTATTAATTCTGTACCCATTTGTAGAGGAAGCATCAATGCCTCAATTCAATTGTACATAAGCCAATATCCTTTCTTTTCCACTTTTAATACAAGGAATTTGTCCATTCACTTGTCATTTATATTTTTTGCAACCACCAAATTAATAACACTTGTATATCCTTTGCACCAACCAAACACTTGCATGCTTTCAAATTGGTTTTTGTTACCGTACATGTAAATGTACCTATACAAATAAAATAACAAAGTGTTAGATAATTATTTCTTTTTTAATTATAGCCGTTAATTAATTTTTGTATATCCATACCTGCAATACTACAGAAATGTGATGTGAATGTTAAGAGGGTGTCAACCTAGTTGAGATGGTTGGGTGCGTTCTCTGATTTCTGAACTTTAATTTTTACTAAAAAAATATATATCAGTAACTATAATTAAACAAAAATTAATCTAAAAACTTTTAATTTTATTTATATGATGTACATGTATGTCCTTTAAATTATATCTTTTCAAAGAATCGAACAGTTGCATATTATACTTTTTTTTACCACTTGGAGAAGGAAAAATTTCTTCTTAATATAGTAAAGTTCTCTCCTTCTCTGTCCATAATTTTTTTTGCCAGAGACATTATTTTTCATTTTATTGCTACAATATTTTGAGTGGAAATCAAAAGTTATCATGATATTTAGGTGAAAACGAACAAATCCCATGCTTCTTTAGTGCTCATTGATCCATCAAAGCAGGAATATATTGTTTCCATCCACGAGGAAAAAGAGAGCGTTCTAGTTGATAGTGAATCAAAATGAGCTGCTTAATTAGTTGATAGTGACTGAGATAGCATTTCATGTCTTAGCTATTTGACAGTGATTAGCGTTCTATTTCTTGAAAAGAATAATCTGATATTCTTAACTCTGACCGACTGCATTTTGCCTGCCATTGATTAGTTAATTTGAGTGTTTTTACAAGTGATTTTTAAAATACTTTTGGCCTTTTTAACAAAACCACCCAATTTTTTTTTCTTTTTATATTCTTTAATTCCATTATGTTTTTTTAATTTTTTTTTTGTGTTATCTTCTATCAAAACTTTAGCTCTATTTTTTTTTATGATATGGGGTTGCTTTAGTGGTTTTGTGGTTGAGTTTGCTTAATAAAGCATCAGACTAGTGGATCTTAACTATCTAATTGTAGTATATTTAAAAAAAATTATCAGATTGGCTCCTATCTTGACTCCTTAA
>CATIWK010017650.1:0-25425 GCA_949634005.1 Mallotus japonicus | reverse complement strand
TAATAATTTAGCTACTCATGGAAATTAAAAAGAAAGAAGAAGAAGAATTGAGAATTGCAAACACAAACATTATATTAAAATAATTAAAGTATGAAAGAATAATTGAAAGGACAAAACCCCTTTTATTCTCCTCCTCTTGATTATTGCTTGCAATTGTTCTTGAATCTTCTACTCTTAATGATCCTTGAGCAGATAACAAAAATCAAATAAAATAAAATTGTTCTTCTTGAAAATAAAAGTGAACTCTCTTGTTTTGTAGACCATCCTCCCCTCTTAAAAAGAGGCAAAAAAAAAACTATATATAATAGTTCTTAAAAAACCCTAAAAATACTTTCCAAAATTAATTTCTACCGAAGTGCACGACTGTGCACTTTCACATGCACGGTTGTCCATCGCTGTTGCTTCAGAAATCCATCGAGTCAGGACTAGCCATGCACTCACTAGTGCATGGCTGTGTGGTGTTGGTGCACAGATCTGATGCACGGCTGTGCATCACTACCTTTCTACAAAGTGAAATATTTAGGCTCAGGACTGGCCGTGCACATAGGCATGCCTCTTCATCTTCATTTCATGGGGATTTTGAGCTTTCCTCTTCAAGTTCTAGCATGAATTCCGCTTTCATTAATCCAAACTTAGGCACACCTAACCAATCAACACCAAAATACCAAAATTAAACCAAAAACAAACAAAAATCAACAAAAATTATAAAAACCTTTAAAAATCTAAGTTTCATGGAATTTAAGTAAAAACACTAATATTCAAGAATAAAATAAACACTTTAACACCTAAAAACCTAACAAATTAGTGCTTAAAATCCACTATTTTCACATTTATTAAGCAACTGTTGAGAATGGAAAACCTAATATCACGAGCCATTCTAGAGAGCAGAGGAAACCTTTCAATATTTAACTTCCACCATCTCAATATATCTAAATTCCCCTCTTTCTCTAAAATAGACTCAGTCAAGTAACTATCAAGATTAGACCTTTTACTTCTGCCAACACCACTCTCCATCTTATGTTGCTTGAATCTCGCTTTCAATATAAACACAGGTCGGAGCAATAATAAAGGCGGATTACTAAGATCAGATGATTGAGAAGCAAGTTGCCAATATTAATTTGTCCAAAAATAGTGACATAATCATCAAATAATTCAAAAAGATTGTTTTTCACAAATTCAACTAAGCTTGAACCAACTTCAGGTCCATACTTTTGAGGTAAAGAAAAAGACAAGTACTCAAATTTGTCTTAAGGATCCAACACACTAGCCATAAAAATCAGACTATTCATTTTCTCATGATCCTCCCAATATTTGTCAAACTTTTTTTATATACTCAAACCCCTTGATCTAACATTTAAGTCATTAAACAACTTCCACTCATGTAAGATGCAATACAAATCAAATATTTCAGAAAATAGGGTGTTATAAGTGACATAATGAGAACCAGAAATTCTTAAAGTCATATCATATAAGTGTTGAAGTAATTGCACCATTTTATTCATAGAAATCCAATCAAAGTAATCGGACACATCATCTTTCAAATCAGATATAAATGAAGACTCTTGTTCATCAAACTTGTCAAATGCTTTTTCAAATATACATACAGTTTTAAACATCAATTAGGTGGAATTTCACCTTATTGGAACATCAAGAGGCACACAGGCTTTTGATTCAATACCAACTAACTCAGCAAATTCTTTGAATTTTCTAAAACTAGCTGGTGAGTTTGTAATATACCTAACACATTCTTTAACTTTTCTAACAGAGTCAATGACATCTTTTAATTCCTCTTGTACAATTAGATTCAAAATGTGAGCAATGCACCTCATATGCAAATATTTACACATGACAGCACTAACACCCTAGCTTAATATTTTTTTTCTGAAGTATCTTATGGCTATGTCATTAAATGAAGCATTATCTAAAGTAACAGAAAAAAAAATTATTCAACCCCCACTCAAGCATACAATTTTCTAATGCTTTGGCTATATACTCACCTTTGTAAGATGAAACAAGCACAAATGATAGTATTTTCTTATGCAACTTCCACTGATCATCTATAAATGAGCAGTGGCACACATATAATTAATTTGTTAAATTGACGTCCATGCATCAGTTGTAATACTCACTATTTGACAATGATTTTCTTAAAAAATTCTGTAAGGATTGCCTCTTATTCAAATAAACATCAAAGCAGTCCCTTATCAAAATCCATCTAGATGGTAGTTTAAACCTAAGACATACAACATTGAGGAATTTCTTGAACCCCTCAAATTTAACAAATTTGAAAGGTAGCTTATCAAGAATAAGCATATGTGCAATAACTGTCTTATAGTCTCTTGGTCAAATTTCCAAGTTCCTAAGGAACCAAAGGGTTATGTGTTATCCACTTGTTAAAAGTTTTTATCTAGTATTACTATCATGAGGATTTTTCATGCAAGTGAGTATGTGATTCCTAAAAGATGATGTGTCATGTTTCTTAGAGTGGTAGCTATAAATTTTAGAATAGTAAAGACATCTTATCTATACAACGACTCCTGCACCATCTTTAATCTTCTCAAAATATTCCCATACTTTAGATTTGTGTTCCACTTCCTTCCTTTTCTTTAAAGTTGGAGCTGCCTGAGACTGCTCAGTATTATTTTTCTAAGAGACTTCCACATATGGATTAGGTTCACCAGTAGTAGTTATGCTACTGCTACTAGTAGTACCAACATCATCCATCTACAAATCATAAAAATCAAGCCATCAAAATATTAGAAAACAACAAAGAAAAACATAAAATAACACAAAACATTTTGAAAAAAAATAATTATATTTTATTTTGTATTATTAAATAAAAATAAATAAATAATGTATAAGTAAATAATAAATATACTTTAGATCTGAGAGAAAAAAACAAAAAATAAATATATTTTATTATGTATTATTAAATAAAAATAAAAATAAATAAATACTAAATAAAAAAATACTTTAGATCTATGTTCAAAAAGCAAAAAATAAAATATATTTTATTATGTATTATTAAATAAAAGTTAGTTGTAAAAAGAAAATATATATTATAAAATTAAAAAAATTTATCGAAAGAAAAACAAACACTTTTTCACGGAAAAACAATATGTAAAATATAACGAAAAACAACAAAAAATTAGAAGATCACAGATTCACAGATCAAAGAAAACATACAATATTATGTAGGGGTGATAACGGGTCGGGTTCGGACAGGTTCGGGTTTGCAAATTTTCTAAAATTCAAAACCGACGGGGTTTTTGGATTTTTGTGTCAGTTTTCGGTCAGGTTTACGGTTACCCGAAGATATAATAAAACCAAAAACAAAAGACAGAAAATAAAAAATGGTTGGTGTCCCAACGGAATTGACGCGCCTTTTCCTCCCTGGAGACCCTGGTTCGAGTCCCAGCTGCGCCATTTTTTGATATTTTTACACTGAAAAAAATATGTTGGTAGTGGGATTCGAATCGACAACCAATAACTCTTCTCCATAAGTCTCCACCATTGTGCCATAAGCAGATATTGTTACATAATACTAGAAATTATATATATATTACTACTAAATGTCGGTTTTTGGAACCCGACCGAAACTTGCTTGTTTCTCAAAATGGAAGCCGAACCGACGTGGGTCGGTTCTGTTCCGAACAGGTATCCGACGTCGGTTCGGAAATTCTCACCCCTAATATTGTGTATACAAATATATAAAAAAAATAAACTCTTTTTCACAAATCCGCAACATGCAAATTCAGACTCACAACGTGCAAACCCTATTCACAACATACAACATCATATTCACAGCCATATAAATATATTACCTATATTTATCTCTGATTCACAGTCTCAGTCACAAAATAACTTTATTTACGGAGCTTCTACCTTTAGATCAAAGAGATCTAAAGTTTGAAACACAGATAATAAGATCTCAATTTCAAAACACAGATCTCCATCTAATACCTCTAATTCAAACAAAGGTGACCACAGAACAACAAACAAAAAAATGAAGTACATCAATATTAGCCAGATTAATAATTATTCATCATTAAAATGGTTAAATCACAAATTAAAACAAAACTTAACTTACACAAGAACAACAAAAAAAATGGACAGAAGAAAGGAAAGACGAGAGCACAAATCATTAAGGAAACAAAAATAAAGAATATAATATCAGAACAAGTTGTTCTAAACAGTTAGATAAGGGATTGAATAAGAGCAGGAGTCGAGGGAGGCGAAAGATGAGGTGAGGATTAAGAGTTTTGATAGAGAATCGATTAGTGTTAGAGACAAAAGAGAAGAGAATGAGAGAAAATGGAGGGAGGCAGCTAGGGTTAGAGACAAAAGAGAACAGAGGCAGAGGAAAAAATGAGGATTCCTTCAAGAATCGAGAATAAGAGGTTTATATATGTAGGGTTATAAAGGCTTAGGTTGAAACGATGTCGTTCAAGGCTATACCATTTTTCGGAAATTCAAACGATTCAGTTTGAGAATTGCTCAAACCGAATAGCCATCTGCCAATTGATTAAACCTTATCCCTCCAACCAAACTGAGCCGACTTCATTCATCAATCGAACCGTTGTTTCAATTTCAGTTCGGTTTCAGTCGGAAGATTCAATTCAACTGGAAATTTGCACACCCTTACTCTTAATGATCATTTGACATACTAACAGAAACAACTGATAAAAATTTACTAAATAATACAAATTCATCAGCTATCAGCTATTCACAACCGCTATCTACTGTCAACTGCTATAAATAGGTAAACCAAACAGGTCTCCAATCCTAAAAATCCTAGGGGTTTAAAAATTAGATGACAAAAACCCAAGCAAACGGCATCGTTTAGTTCTTGATATCATTCTTCGTGGGATAAATTTTTACGTCATCGTCTGAACTCGAGCAGCTACTTCTGCAAGCAATAAATCAAGAAAATTTTTTCAAAGAAGTTAAAAAATGGCAACGATGTCGATCACTGCGCTGGACGACGACATGGTGCGCAGCATGTCCATCGGAGCCGTTTTCTCTGATTTTGTAAGAATGATTGCGTGTTATTTTCGACGGGCCTTTTAATTTGATTAAAGCAAGTGAATATAATCTTAACTAACTTTGATTTTGATTATTGTTAATTTTTTTTTTTAATTTACAGGGAGGGAAAATAAATTCAGTAGATTTCCATAGAAAAGATGATTTATTGGTGACTGCTAGTGAGGATGATTCTGTACGCCTTTATGATATTGCGACTGCTAAGTAAGTTCTTGAGTTAGTTTCAGTACTTAGAATTAAAAAAGAGTTCAATTTTAATCGACCCTTTTGTTTGTAAAGTCTGAAAATGCAAAAATTTGTTTGATTAAAGCTTTTTTTTAGTTGATTCTCTCATGTTGTGAAGGGTTTTAATTGCTAGAATATATATATATGTATATATATATATATATATAATGATTTTGCAAGAATCTTTTTGAATTCTATTGAGCTCTTTGCACTTGATTTTTTCGCAAATACGACCTTTACTAGCTGCATTGGACTTCAGGTTGCTGAAGACGACTTATCACAAGAAACATGGTGCTGACCGGATATGCTTTACTCACCACCCTAGTTCTGTTATTTGTTCCTCTAAGTATAATTTGGATTCCACCGGCGGTGAGTTTTTTTTTTTTTTTTAGAATAACTTCAAGTAGTTTCTGATTTTGTGACTGTATGCATATGGGAGGAATGGTAGATATTCAATTTTTTTTTTCCTTTCCTTCCTGGCAGAATCCTTACGGTATCTATCAATGTATGATAATAGGTGTCTTCGCTACTTCAAAGGGCATAAAGAGAGGTAAGCTTCCATTATGTTCTCGGTATTTTCTAGTAGTAATCACATAAACTTGATTTTATGCTTAGAAGGAGAGCCCCGTGACGTTAGATATTAGCATTGAAGTGAATATCTGTTGCTTGAGATGTTATTTCTTGAATAGTTTATGCACACAAGTTCTTTCAAGAGGAAATGTTTTGTATGACTCCACCCAATAATTGGACAGCTGTAGTGTATGTTGTGATGAAACATAGGAGTGTGGGCTAATCATTTTAGTTTTTGTCATTTTATTAAATCATGGGAATCACCTTAGCCTCCATAGGATTGTTCACATACTGCGTTTTGTGGATTTCTTTCTTTTTAATTTTACTTTTTGCTATCTTGTAATGAGTTTTTGTTCATTTTTCTCTTGCAGAGTTGTTTCCCTTTGCATGTCTCCAATCAATGATAGTTTCATGTCTGGTTCTCTAGACCACAGTGTCAGAATATGGGATCTTCGTGTAAATGCTTGCCAGGTTGGTTTCTAGATGATTTTGAATTTTCCTAAGACATGAAATCAATCTAAATTATGGAAGCTGTTTTAAATGCTGTGTTTTATCAGTAAAAGTTGAGAAGGCAATTACAATGGTCTGTACTTATACATGATTGTGATTTATGCTTACTGCTATAGTTTCCAGGGTATTTTGCATCTACGTGGTCGACCAACAGTTGCATATGATCAACAAGGTCTTGTCTTTGCTGTGGCAATGGAAGGGGGTGCTATTAAATTGTTTGATTCACGTTCCTATGACAAGGTTCTTACTTATAAAGTATTGACTTCGATTTTAGTTATTAATGTTCTGTGTCTGACATACAACTTAAATTACAGGGTCCATTTGATACCTTTCTAGTTGGTGGGGACATGGCTGAGGTCTGCGATATTAAGTTCAGCAATGATGGCAAATCAATGCTTTTAACGACCACAAGTAATAATATATATGTTCTTGATGCATATGGTGGAGAAAAGGTTAGTTACCATGGTGGATAGTCAAGTTTTCATTTATTAAAGATAGTGCATTTTTTTAATTATCATAAATGAGCTTGCTGGTGTGCTCTCTGAAACCCCTCCTAACGCTTGTGCTTTTTCAAAGTACCACTGTTGATTAGCTGCATGCATTGAGTGGCTAATTGAATCTTTCCCTTGTGTAGCGATGTGGGTTCAGTTTGGAACCATCGCCAAATATAACTATTGAAGCAACCTTTACCCCAGATGGGCAGTATGTGGTGTCAGGTAACTCTTGTTCAATTTATATGGCACGAATTCTTTTCCAGTTCATGATCAACATTTTCTCAGTTTTCATCACCCTTATAATTATGAAAAGTTGATTGCTAAATTCCACTCTCATAAATCAAATTTATCTAAAGCAAATTCAGGTTTATCATGAGTTGATTGTTTGGTGTAATGAATTGCTCTTTAGTTCTACATAGGCTGCAATTCTGTTTTCTGCAGGACTACATTGAACCTAGTCTATTCTTAAGTTGATCAGTATTTAGAGGGGAAAAAAAAAAAAAAACCTTTCACAATTGAACTAGGATCAACTTTTTTGCAACTGCATGATAGTAGCAATGAAAGATTTGAATTATTTTGTTGTGTAGGGGAAATTTTTGTGGCATTAATATGAAAAGTTGTAACTAAAATGCCTCTGCTATGTGCTAATTTCATTTGTAAATTAAATGTGAAATATTGGTTTTAAAACAGAATTAAACAAGCCCCGACTGCACATGAACTGTCACAGTTTCCACTAGAGACAAAATTCTTTCATCTTAACATTGCATGGTTTCTCTCTGATTTGCTCTCCCTAATGAAGTAGGGCCATCCTTTGTTTTGTTTTCATTGTGAGGGCAGTGCCAAGGAAGATTGCTAAATTTAAGGTCTTATTCTAAAATCTTATATAGTGCCTCAGACAGATCTAACATTATTCATATGCTGTACAGAATAACTTGAAGTTGCATTCTTTAAAACGGTGGAATAGAGCATCTAACACATGCAGCAATCGACATTTGATTGAAGTATTAATTTTGTGTCAATGAATAGAATCGATGCTCTTAGTTGTTTTTTGCATTATTGAGTTTGAGTTTTGAGACAATAATGTTCTATGTTGAATAGCTAATACCAATCTGTTGTCTGCTTAAAGCATGTAATAAATTTCATTTCTTTTAAGTTCTAATTGTCAAAAAATTGTGCCCTTTATTTTTTATTATAGGCTCAGGAGATGGAACCTTGCATGCATGGGATATCAACACGCGAAATGAGGTATGTCAACTATTTTCTTTATGTGATCGTTAAATTCAATTTTACGGGGACAACCATGGGTTTTTTTTTAAAAAATTTCTTTAAGAAAAAGAGGAATGTGGCTATGCATAAGGCCTCTTACATTCTCTCATATAAAAAAAGAAATATGCAAAGATGCAGACCACCAAGCTACATATGTCCTCAAGTTGGGGGAAAGATTATTAATTTGTTATGCCTATTTTGATGCTATATTGTTTTTTAGTTAGGAAATTAGTTCTAGTCATGTGTATATGCGCATACACAAGCACTAGAGATGGCAGCAAGTATAGGATCTTTTCTTGATGCTGTGGTGGCTATATTTACTTCTGCATCAGAGAGAGTGATATTGGTAGTAGGGCAATCCATGCCTGCCCAGATCCAACAATGAAATTATTCTTTGCAGACTTTCTATTCTTGTTCATTTTCAACCTTTGTTTTTTCACTTTAGTATCTTTGCATCTTTCAAGTCCTTTGGACTTGGTTTATCGCAATGATCAATTGGAAGTGATTATCATGAAAGGGTTTTAAGAAGCTTGCTAGAAATATCACCAGTGCCGTACACATCATTGAGAGCAAGCATGCTAGTGCGAATTAATTATTGCTAATGTGGCCTTCTTTGCAGGTGGCTAGCTGGAACAGCCATATAGGCATTGCATCGTGCTTGAAATGGGCTCCTCGTCGGGCCATGTTTGTTGCAGCGTCTACTGTTCTAACTTTTTGGATACCAAATACTTCCAAGTCAGTTGCAGAGCCTCGTGCCGTGGAGACTGAAGGTGTCGCTCAATCTGAGCATATTTCCCAGTGATGAAAACCAGGTCTTTAACTGTTATTGCTATGCTGTTAATTACTGTCCACATGTTGTAAGGTTGTGGGGTCAAAATTTTTGGTGTGCTTGAATTGGCCTCAGTTTTGTAAACTTACAGTTTTTGAAAATGAAAATATCTTCTTTTGGTTGCCAAGTCTTGTTGTTGGATGCACCTGAACAATGAATGAAAAGTAATAAGCTTGTCTTTAGCCTGAACTGCTGCGCTAGTCTATGGATATTTGGGTTCTGCTGTACCTGTATGTATGTACACATGGGGTTGAGCTCACCATGCATATGCTGTATATGGAAAAAACCCAAAACATGATTAGTTTTAGTTTCTCTTCTCCACTTTTTTATGCTTTTTCCCCCTCGTTAACACCATTGGAGTGGAGAAAATGAGGACAATGAAAAATTGGAGTTGAACGGGAAAAGAAAGAAAATTAAAATGGCAGTTATTAATGTCCCTTTTTTTTTATTTCAAATAAGGAAAAAAAAAAATAAAACAACAACTAGTAGTAATTTTGAGAAACTTTCTTGCTCACTTTCTTTTCATCTGAAAAGACTGGCTGCAAATCATTGCATTTTTCTCCTTCCAATTTGACCTCCCCTTCATTTTCTTTCAACTTCGCCTGCCATATAAAAATGTCTCCCCTATTTATCAACTTTCCAACCCGATGTAAGCTGAGGTTTTTCCTGACTTAAACATAAAATGCAACTGCAGGTTAGACTCCTAATATAAGATTGCATGATGTCAATGGAATTGTGATTCTTGCATGGAGGTTCCTCGTACATTGGTGTGGTTGCATGGCCAGCGCACACGAAGTATTGATGCATAGTATGCTCACTCAATACTCTATCAGTTGCTTCCACCTTTGATTTTATGAGAGAACTCTTCATTTGATACAAGCTCACAACAGGCAAGTTAATAGATGGCAAAAGGCTAGAGTAATAAGCCTTTGAGCTCTTGTTTATATATATATATATATGACGTTGATCAGGTACAGGAGCCCAATATGTTCTATTATTTCTAAGTGACAGAAGAGATCAGAATTGAAACATAAAAGAGAAGAAAATTATAAGGTAAACACATCCAAATTCAACAATTGAACACAACAGACCAATAAAAAAAAACACCCACACACACACACTCGCATAAATGCAACAAATAAGAGTCCATGAAATCTACAACAGAAGTAACCTTAATAACCCAAAAAAAACAAAACAAAACATAACCCTTCGATTTAAAAGACCCTTTTAAAGGAAACCAACATGATTCCCATAATAATATCATCACTTCCCTTCACCAACTGCCTTCTTCTGGATATCATGCCCCATTTCCCTGGTTTTCTGCCCAACAACACCAGCCATCTCCTGCATGCGCTTCTTTGCCTGCTCTAGTGACTCTGGCATGCCCCGTGCGGCTTCCTGGAGATACCTCATCGTCCAGGATAGCGAAGTAATACCGGTCAGGCTGAAAGCCTCAGCAGCCAAAAATGCCATCACAGCAAGGCTAACAATAACGGTAGCAGGAACAATAATAGGGCTGAAGAAGATAAAAAGTGGGGTGCTTATCGCTAGGCCAAAGAGCGTAGCTGCTAGTGTTATACCAGAAAGTGCAAGAAGACCAGAACCAACAGGGAAAAGGATGAGCACAGAGATCACTTTGGCGGCTGATGGACCCTTCGCGGGTTGAAGCCTGGGATCATAGCGTGGCCCAACCACTTGAAGCTGGTGTGGCGGACGATCAGCCATTGTTGATAGTATAATATACTTTTCAAGGAGATGATAACGATACAGAGACAGAGATTATGCAAGTGGGGAAGCAAGGATACGGAGTTTTAAAGAGCAAGAGAAGGTGCTATTGTAGTGACACGTAAGGTCGTGAGATGGTGAGTAAGGGGTTTGCATGAACTACAAGTTTCAAAGGTGTAGTTTCACAACAAAACAAAAAGAAAGTATAGATATCAATAGGATTTTAAGAAATGAAATAAATATATATACATAGATATGTAAGTGTTGAAAAATGAGGTGGCTTTGTTATGTGAAACCTTTGTTGCCACAATGCCTTTGTTGCTTAGTGGATTAATGGAGATATATTTTTATAGACATGGTTTTGGTTTAATGCATAGAATTGAGAGCAAA
Source organism: Mallotus japonicus (assembly GCA_949634005.1). Taxonomy (NCBI): domain Eukaryota; kingdom Viridiplantae; phylum Streptophyta; class Magnoliopsida; order Malpighiales; family Euphorbiaceae; genus Mallotus; species Mallotus japonicus. The sequence goes on along the minus strand of CATIWK010017650.1, from coordinate 14,373 downwards.
GTGATTTTGATTTTGATTTTGTTTTTGTTTTGGACTTTCTTTTAGTATTGTGATACGGAACTACCTAAGCAAGGAGAATCATGCATGTTCTTCCTTTTTAAAAAAAAAAAAATTATCAAAATTTTAAATTCAAATTTTACAGCCATTAATATTCTTATTCAATAAAAATGTAGTATTTTGTATGATAAAATTATTTTTTTTATAGGGTAACACATTTATTATTTATTCAAAAAAAGACATACACTAAACACCATTATTGGATTTTTTGTTTAATCAAGTGTCTTTCATACAAAATTTATTTGAAAGTTTATTCTATTTAAATAAAAAAATTTAAAAATTTATTTACAATTTGTGAAATTTTTCATAATTATATCAAATTCTTATAAGATGATTGAGATTTTTAAATAAATTTTATAATTTTAAATATATTTTTCATAAAATTAAAATATTTCTTTTAATACTTTTATTTTTTAAAACGTTTCTATCATATAATAGTATGTTAAAATGATATCTTTTTGTCAAATAATATATTTTTTTAAATCTAAATTATAGCAAATACTATAACGAAATATAAAATGAACTTGAAATGAATTTTATAAAATATTTAGTTAAATTAAAACACACTATATTAATAAAAAAAATTATTTATAAATAAAATTTATTTAAGAATAATTTTTATTTTTTAGAATTAAAATAAATACTATCTAAATAAATAATAAATCAATAAGACATAGAAAGGAGTAAACTGGATTTTGTTATTAACCTTGTTTGTAGTGTTATTGGGAACTATCTAAGCAAAGCTAATCATTTTCGTTTTTTATTCTTTTCCTTCTTTAAAAAATGTCAATAATTTATTTATTGTTTTTAATTAATTAACTCAAACCTCCAAAAAAAAAGTGTGCATGTGAGAGTGTTGATCTTTAGTTCATCTATCGTCTTTTTATTGTAAAAACATTTCTTTCGATTTTTTTTTTTTTTTTTGCTTTCATTCATTTTAAATTATAAACCATTTTTAAAAATTAATTTATTGATTCATCAATAAATTTTTGTTTCATATATTTGTAGGCGGTAAGATTCAGCACGCGCTTAAATATTTAAAAATTATGGCACTATATGGACTCAAAATCCATTAGAAAATACAATCTTGGGTTGTAAAATCTAGATTAGAGATGGAGTCGCTACCTTAATTAAATCTAGAACACACTTTACAACAACTAAATTCTATTGAGGGGATAAACAACCATCCTCAAAGACTGAGTCTGAAAACTAGATGTGAGCTTTTTGAATGCCCACCCGACCTTGCAATCAACCTCCATTTGTATTTCATGTTTTATTATTTTTAATTATTTAATCATTTCTTTATTACATGTTAAATTGCGATTTCCTCCAAATAATTTTCAAATTTTATAATTAGATCCAAATTTGTATTAATTCCATTTTAGCAAAATAATGTTCGCCACATCCATCTCATTGCAATTATAGATTCCTTCGATAAAAAAGTAAAATAATTAAATAAAATACGCATACAAAGAAAGAAGAGAGGAGAAATAAGTACAATCCTTTTACCACATAGAATAAGAGTAAGATAAAAAAAAAAAAAAGGCAAAAATTAAACTAAATAAATAAACTAACAACAGCCAGGTGCTACTATCTTATTCATTATCCTGAAATTATAATATATATTAGTCCTCCGTAGTATATATATATAAAAAAAATAAAAAAATAATAAAAAAAAAGAACCTACAAAGAAACATACAAATTAGTCCACGGGAATAATAATGAAAAATCAAATAAAAATATGAATTAAACATAGAAAATCAAAATAAAATTAATTTTGAATTTATGCCTACATCTTAAAACATCCAATTAGAACTAATCAAGACTAAAATTAATAAATATCAGATAATGAAAAATCAATTTATTAACTCAATCAAAACTTAAAATAGTTTTACTAATATTTCAGCCAACTTAACACTAGACCAACATCATTAAAGTAATGGCACAAAAATAACTTGAAATAAAAGTGAATTTTCAAAAAAAAAAAAATCAAGTTTAGAATGGATTAGAATGAAAAATCCTTGATAACTAAAAGAAGCAATACATGATCAAACAATTGAGTTGAATTTAAACTTCCATTGAAAATCAGACACTAAACTAAAAAAAAAAACTATCACAATATTCACAGAACACAGTTCTAATTAACCAAAAATATGAAAGTCATATTGTTCTACGAAAAGACATATCACACATTAAGGCGGACGATCGCCTTTAAGCACTAAGGTGGCACCCAAGGGATGCATTCTGATTCTTAAGTAAACATAGAAAGTAAACATAAACATAATCTACCAAAAAATTAGGATTTCAAACATATTCACATCAATCCATGAACATTAAAAAAAAAAAAAAACATATTGATTTCTTAAAATCAACAAAATTAAGAATGCCATAAAATGCTGAACTACAAAAAATTATTAGAAAAATAAGAGCTTTACTGTTTAATGCACTGTTTAGATGCCTTGTCTTTGAACCTCAAAATTGACTTCTAAATAGCTGCAACAAGGTTCTAGCAAATGTGAAATTAAAGCCCTTTTTCTCTATTGATTTAGAAGCTTACAGTCAGTAACCTTGCTTCAGTTTGCTCCTTGCTTCAGTTTACTCCAATTCGTCTGCTTTCACCTGACAAAATGTTCCCGACTCCTCTAAACTTTGTTCCTTTTTGTTGCTAAGAATTCTCTGTCTTCCATTTTTTCTCCTTTTTCTTTCCTTTTACAAAAAGCATCCTCCCTTTTATTTTATTTTTTTATCCTCCCATTTCCCACAATTGATTCCCTCCCCTTCTCTAAGTTGTTACCATTTTCTTCTCCTTCTGTTGGTAATGACTTCTATTGTTTTGGAAGTTATGCCAACAGTTGAGAGATTCATGTAACGTTTTTTTTTTAAAAAAAAAAAAAAAGCCTATATCACTAAGGCGGTGCTTTATCAAAAAATTACTGCCTTAACATTCTAAGCTGGCATTTTAGTGAGGCTGACAAAACTTTCCTAGGCTTCTGGCTCACCAAAGACAAAAGGGTCGGGCTTTTGCACTTGCTGGACTTGTTTGTTAGATTTTTTATCACTGGGCCTATGCTTTTAGGCATATGTTAACACTATTAATTTTAATAAAATGAATCATCTATTATTTAATTGAAAAATCTATAAAAAATATTTTTCTAATTAATGAAAAAAAAATAAAATAGACCTATGATTTTAGAACGAATGAATAAATATTGCTTTAAATTTTTATATTTTGTTATAAATATTTTTATATGTTTATTTTACTAACACTACAAAAAATGATAATATTAGAGACATACCCGTCGCTAAAATTGAAATTACCGACAGAATAAGACCATGATGAAAATTTTGGTCACTAAGTTAAATAGTGATGGTCAAAACAATTCGTCGCTAATTTTATGATGGACTAAAGACGATTAACTTGTGCCTGTTTGTAATCCATCACAAGGTGTTTCATTGTACAAACTTTTCATCCATCGCTAGCTTGCGATGGGTTGCTGATGATTGTTGTGATCCATCTCTAATTTTTCTTTTTTTAAAAAAATATATTAGCTTTAGCGACAAATTATGTGGTTGCTAATCTGTCACCAAAGCTAATATATATATATCTTGCGAGGGGTTGCTGGTGATTGTTGTGATCCATCTCTAATTTTTCATTTTTTTAAAAAATATATTAGCTTTAGCAACAAATTATGTGGTTGCTAATCCGTTGCCAAAGCTAATATATATATATATATATATATGTGTGTGTGCAAAATTAATTAAAATGAAATAAATTATAATAATTCAAGTATGAGTAATTTAAACATTTAATAGTTGATTACATGCATAATAATTAAAATTACAATTATCTTGTAATTAATTACAATATTGAGGTATACATAAATCGATTGGAATACAATGAAACGGGTATCTAGTGTCATTCTTGATGATTAAATTGACTAATGAAATCTATCAAAATTCTGGTAAAGCTCCGCCATAACGTAACTCCACCCAATTGACCTCCAAAAAAAAAAAAGAGGTCAACTAAATTAATTGATGCACCAATAAATTTAAAAAATACGCTCAATATTTTAACCTTATACTCTCAACTATAACACAACATTTATCACTATCACAAGTACTTCTAATTAATAGCATTCTTCCTAACATACAATTAGAACATACCAATAAATATCATTCACAACGAAGTTACTAACATTCTAAATGTTAATAAAAATAAACAACTCAATTCATATCATTTTATTTATATTATCATATGTTATAAAATAGTGGTCTTTATAATTTCAATAATATTATTTTAAATTTATATAATTCACAATATTAACTAAATTAATTCAAATAACTAAATTCCGTAAATATTTTTAAAATTTTTCATCTAAATTCACAAAATTCACAATAGTAAGTAACTAAAATCTTTAAACATTTTCTCAAATTATTTATCTAAATTTACAAAATTCACAATATTAACTAAATCAACTAAACTAACTAAATTCTCTAAATATTTTATTAAATTGTTTATCTAAATTCACAATATTAACTTAATTAACTCAACTAACTAAATTCTCTAAATATATCTCAAATTATTTTTCTAAATTCATAAAATTAGCAATATTAACAAAATTAACTCAACTAACTAAATTTTCTAAATTTTTTCTCAAATTTTTATCAAAATTCACAATATTAACTAAATTAACTCAACTAACTAAATTGTCTGCATATTTTCCCAAATTTTTTATCCAAATTCAAAAAATTCACAATATTAAGCACATGAACTCAACTAACCAAATTCTCTAAATATATTATCAAATTATTTATATCAATTTAAAAAATTCACACAATTAATTACATTAACTAAGTTATTTTAACAAAATTATTTATCAAAATTAACTAAACTAGCTAAATTCTCTATATTTTTTCTCAAATTATTTATCTAAATTCATGCAATTAAAAAATCTAAATTAAAAAAAATTGCCTAAAAATATTCAAGAAAAGGGTAGTGGCGGCATAAAGAGGCCGGTCAGAGAAGAGGTGGCAGCAGCGGTGGTAGGAGGGAGGGTCTAGTTGGCGTGGCGAGTTTTATTTTTTTTACTTTTTTTTTGTTTCTGCAAGAAGAATAGGGACCGCTGGTTTTACCCTAAAATTCAGCAACAGACGTATTCATCGCTGAATTGTATGCTTTGTTGCTAATAACAACAGGTTATGACTTATGATATTCGTCGTTATTTAATGATGGCATGCAATCTGTCATTAATTTGCGACAAATTATCCATCTCTAATCGATGATTGGTATCTTGCCGCCTAACACTATAAGTTTTTAGTGACAGTTTTGTATTTTTGTTTTTAATTTGCTAATCCTTCTTTAATTTTAGACGGATAATCCGTCCCTAATCGATGATTAAGATATTAACGCCTAACAACCGCTAAATTTTAATGACAATTTTGAGTGTTTGTTGTTAATTCCATTTTTATTACCTTTGTCTGGCTTGTCACTTAATCCGTCGCTATTTCCGTCTTTATTTTCCCTTTTTTAGTTTAAACTCCTTTCATATCATATTACATATTTATATTTTTGTTCTTTTTAACACACATTGTACTCCTTAGATTTCAATTATATTATATTAAACTCTCGTATTTTTTAAATTTCTTAATTTTTGAAAAAAATCATTGAAATATATATAAAAGGAATTAATACAATAAATTAAATTTTGGAAATTTAATGAATTCCATTTAAAAAATCAGGAACTTAAAAATGGGCTTAGCCGAAATTGGATGCTATGAAAGTTGGGCCGGGTTATATGTTACAGTTGTGCTTCTATGACAACCTCGGAGTTGGAGAAGATCAGCACAACTATTGATTAGGCCCAGTTCAGCACATGTTTTCAAATTAATTTTTATTTCTTTTAAAGTTTATAGAATTTTTTTGGAATTTTTTCAAAAATAACCAAAAAAATGGAAAAAAAATTACAAAGATACAGTTGAATTTTTCTTTAAAAAATACTTCGTTCAATAATATTTTTTCAAAAATACAATAAAAACTAAATAAAACAACCAAAACAAGTAAAACAACCGCTAAAACAATCAAAATAACCAAATAAAATAAAAAACAACACTTTAGATTTTTGCAATCAAAACAACCACTGAAATAAAAATAACAAATAATTCTTTAGATTTTTTCAACCAAAACAACCAAAATAACAAACAACACTTTAAATTTTTTCAACAAAAACAACCGCCAAAACAACCAAAACAACTAAATTAAACAACAAATAATACCTTAGATTTTTTCAAGTCAATTCAATCGAAATAGAATTAGAATAAAAACCCAATTAAATAGAATCATAACAAGAAAAAGAAGAAGAAGAAGAAGACTCAAGAATAACTAAAGTATTAACAATAAAAAATAATGAAAATTAACACCTGCCCATTACAATTCTTGATGACATGGTGAGTTTTCAATAGGCAAAAAAAAAAAAAGGATGGAGAAGTGGAGTTGTATAAAATCTGAAATGAATCTATGGTTTGAGTGTCCTTTCTTTCAATACAGACGTGCAAAAAAAATTTTTGAATCGATTAATTTTATAAATCTTGTAATGGTTAGAGTTGAGTTAAAAAAAAAAGATAAAGAGAATGAAAATAAGAGATGAAGAGAAGAGGATGAAGAGATGAAGAAGAAGAAGAAGAAGAAGAAGAGAATGACATACAACAACAACATAAAAAAAAAATGTTTATGAAAACACGGAGATATAAAAGTGAAAAAAAACTATATCTTTCAAAAAGTTTGGTCCAACAATAGTGTATAGTGTAATTTTACTTTTTTTTTAAGTTACAATTTATAAAATTTATTAAAATTCAACTTGCCCAACCCATAGTTTCAGAAACTTAACAAAAAACCAATGATGCTTGATGGCTAAATTTTTGTGGTACCATCTGGAGATTCGGGTTTAAATTCTTCCACCTCAATTTATAAAGGTAAAAAAACAAGGACTTAAAAAAATTAAAAACTATTTTCAAAAATAAATTTGTGCCAAACTCTCATTTGTAGCCTATTGGCACAGCTTTTAGGAAAACACTTTTGGTTTTTATTTTTATTTTTTAGCTATTCATGTTTGGAGAAGTAAAAGAAACATAATTTTTAAAAATATACTAAATATATATGTTCGGGCTTAAAACTTGAAGGAATCGGCCTGAGCTCCTTTTGATTGTTTAATTGGGTTCGTGTGAGCCCGATCACAATATCACAGAAATGGGATGAAGATCGTAATGGTTTTATCATCAGCTCAGGGCTGTGACAGGGGTAAGAACAGGTTCAAGTCTCTTCTAACTTGTCTGATTTGGATCAAACAGGAGGCTGGCTTCGCCGGGAAGCTGTGATCGCTGGGATCGAATGATAATAGACACCGGGTCTTGAAGAGAAATAAGCTAATAATATATATTAAGTTTGTGTAAAAAATGTGTCGAGCGTTACAATGATAAAAGCTTCAAGCTTATATAGGCACTGAAGCCCGACTATATAAGGAAATATCAATCAAAAGAAAACTTGCCTATTGAAACTAAAGGAAACAAATCAATTTAAAAGCTTTCCTAATCGGTTTAAGGGATAAATATGGCTGATTGATACCTTTCCTAATTTTATATAAGGTAAGTCTTCTCAATCACCCTGAATGAAGGCACGCGCATGACTTACCGAAATATACTTTGACCGATTGATTACCAACTTCAAGAATTCAGATACGAGCTGGGCCTTGCCCAATGAACTAAGCTTTGCTTCTGGGCCTTGCTTATGGGTCAGCTTTTGGGCTAACGCAAACAATGCCCCCCCAGGATCAAGACTGAGGCCCAAGTTTATGGATTGATTCTGTACAGTAATTAAGCCCAAATGGCCCAATTCGGAGGTGATGAGCCCAAGTGAAACTTTGCTGTGAATTTTATTTTTACCGCCCAAAGGAGGGTATTTTGGTCATTTGTCGCGTCTTTTCATATGCCTGAAATTATTCCTATAAAAAGGGGAGGGGTCCTAATCATTTGACCCACTTACTGTAGAAAAATCACTTCCTCTCTCTTCAGAGCTCCTCTCTCTAGAATTCAGTGACCCAGCTTCTCGTTTTCAAGAATTCACAAAGGTATGTCTTCTACTCTTCTCTTTGCATTAGCTTCGATCGGTCTATTATACCTATGATCGATTTCATTCGTTATTTTGTAGCTTCGAATCTTAATGGGAAAATCTAAGAAATTAAAGTCTTCAACAATTGACGACAAGGCCGATCCCTTTGCTCATTTGGAAAGAGCGACTGCCATCGTTTAGGCTTCAATTGCTACACTAAAGGTATTATTCAGATACCCTGACTGTCCTAGTAATATCGTCTTAGGTCCCATTCTTGTTAAGGATGATAAATGGGTGGATGAACTCAATTCCCGTTACTAGAAAGAATGATCACCCTAGATTTAATCGGCCTAACGATATGCTGCTATGGACTAAGAACATCGCAATTAAATCTTGGCCGAATCCTTCGAAGGAGTACTTAGTTTGGCATACCCGTATGGAAGCTGCATTTTCCTCTCTATGGAAAGAAATAGGTATTTATGATATGCTTCTATTTTCTAGAACTGAAGTCCCCATAGATAAACCCTTACTATTGGCCTTGTCCCTCTTTTAGTCACGATCTAGTAATGCCTTCATGCTTAGCGGTGGTTTAATGACCGTCACGCTATTAGACCTAGCTACTTTGTTCGATCTTCAACCCTTTAGTGAGGAGATTAGTCCTAGATTTAAGGCCAACTCATCCAAGTATAATCTGTCCTTCAAAAAAGAACATGTGAGTTATAGCCCATTCATTACTATGAATATCAGGTCTACCCCTATCCCTGATAAGACCGAGCACGTTGCCTTCTTGCTATATTGGCTTTCTCAGTTTGTAGGCTGCCCTAGCTCTATAAAAATAACTAAGGAATTCCTATTCTTAGCTATTGCTCTGGCTGATGGACGAAAATTAGCATTAGGCCCTTTCGTATTGAGTCAATTTTACAGAGGCATGCATCATTTAGTTCCTAACAAGGACAGAGATTATTTTAAATCTGGACCTGGACCGATATGGATTGCTCAAATCTGGTTCAAGGCATATTTCCAGGATATTATGAGTCGGCCATTAAAACCAGCTTTTTAGTCCGTAGGGTGCTACGCTCCTTGGGTATCTTCCTTTAAATGAAAATATTCTTTATTTCAAGAGTTCTTTTACTTCTTATACAATACCCAAGATCTGCCAGACTCATTGTATTACCCTTTCATTCCTACCAACTTTGGTCCTTTATGGCTTCTTAAGGATCCCTTCAATTCAACTCTGTCTCCAGAATTTTCATTGGCCTGGGAGAGTATTTTCATTACTAGAGATTTATCGTTCGGACTGGACCTAGACCCTTGGAACAACAAGTGTGGTGTTGAAACATATAATCCCTACTTTGTTGCTAGGCAGTTTGGACTCTCTCAATCCCTTCCTTGCCCGATTCTCTTTTCTTGCAACTCTCCATTCTACAAAAGACACACTTATGGGCAGATGGATTTCTATGAGAAGCTTGCCCAGGTCTATGAGACACTTAAAAAGAATTTACATTTGTGTCCTCTATCGATAAACCCTGCAAGGATGCATTTGTTCACAGTCTTTTGGGAGGCCTTTTATTTCAAACATTACTGCTTATCATCTGATGAGGTGATGAGCATTCAGAAGTGGGAACTGACTGACGATCGGACTTCTTTTTCTTTGCAGGATCGGCCAAAGATGAGAGGTGAGTTTATCCGTGAAATTCGTGCTTTCGAAAGTTATTACCATTGCAAGTATAACTACCGCAATCAAAGATGAAATGTGGAGGAGGATGGCAGAAGTGAAGGCCGAATTACTATGGGAATATAAACTTAGCACTTATGCTACTTATTTGCAAACTTGCACTACATTCCCAGAGGTGACTGATCTGGACGTCTGTGCATGTTCTTATGTTGATCGGTGTCCCGAGATTCCCACAGCACCTTTCAGCATAGTTGGCCCTATTGTTTCTAAACTCAGGCCACGAAGTAAGGTTAGCTGGACTGGTTATTTTGAGGGTGATCCCTTTACAGTACTCATGAACATTCCACCTTCATCCTCCTTCGGTCATCCTTTCATCAATCGGACAGGTAGTTTGCTTTGATCTTGATTTCTCTTACCCTTATGAATTCCTATTTTATTTTTTCTTTTGCAGAAGCCATTGAAAAATCGATCGAGGTTCCAAACGATCAACCTAAAGCGAAGACAGCTAAGACTTACCATCGGCCGAAGAAAAGTACTACCAAACCAGGTACAAAGAAGGCTAAAGCTCCAGAGACTCAAACCCATACCGCTCCACCTGCCAAAGGTCCAGTTAAAGTGGAATTGATTAGCCACAATAGTCAGAGTCCTGCTCAGAAAGCATCAATCGGTCAAGGTGGCCAGGATCCCATTCAAGTAGATTCCACTAGCAAGGGTGGCCAGTCGACCCCGGCTGCTTCTCCTACAAAAGAAGGTACCTCCCACCTTTCCTTTGAAGTATCTCCAATGCTTGCTGAAAAAGATGCTTCCAAGCTGAATCCTGAGCCCAACCCGATCAAACCTGTTGCTTCCGAGCCAACACCCTCTGCAGCTCGTCTTGATGACTAAGTAAGTATACTATTTTCGTTTGTGTTTGACTGTTTGCCCTGGCCACTATCTCACCCTCTATTTTTTAGGCATCCCTGCTCAGCATGTTTGATGATTTGGAATCCCAGTTCTGGGATTCTGAAGGTGAGGCTGAGGATGAAGATCAAGCATCTTGTGAGCACGGACAGACCGCTTCTCCTATGGACACTGTGGTCAATTCTGAGGACCAGCTAGCGAAGGAAATCAAACAGAAAGTTCAAGATCTTTTGGCACTATTTGAAAAACCATATTTCTTGTTTCTGGATGAAGAAAGCCAGATTAAGGCCAAAAAGATGCTGAGCTTCCTTCATGAGAAGGTCAAACCTTCTCCCTTAATGTCAGTTGGCCAGAAATTCCTTATCACCAACCTTCAAGAAAAACTTCCCTCTCTTATCTCAGACTACTTGGCTGCTGACCATTTAATGAATACGGTGGCCAAGAAAGAAGAAAACAAACAAAAGCTTGATGATGAGGTGAAAAACATAGTTGATGCTCTCATGAAGGAAAAACAGTTGGTGTTGGACGCTGCTCCTGTCCTATCGACCTTGCAGAAGGAGGTGGCCGATCTTGAGGCTGCTCTGGAAGAAAAACGGGCTGACTTGGCTCATTTTCAATTTACCCAGAAACGGAGAGTTGAGCATGCACAGGCTCAAGGCGCAAAGATGAAGGAGCTGCAGTAAAAGAGAAAAAATATACATCTTCAAGTTGACAAACTCTAGGGTCAGAAGCAAACAGTCGTGCTGGACAAGGAGAACTCCAAAAATGCCTTGTCTGAATTTATTGAACAATTTAAGCCCTAATCGGTCGGGGAGTGACCGATTAAACAAATTCTCTTGAATATTTGGCCTTTGTGGCCTTTTGATAACATTTATATTGGCTTGTGGGATGGCCTAATGCATTTAGATGTAAATTTTGCTTCAGTCATCCTTTGTGAATGTTTTTTGATGCATCCAAAAATGAACTAAAATTTATCTTTGTTGCGATTGAATGAATGTCTTATCGGCCTCATAAATAAGAACTTGGCCAGATAATGTTACTGAATGTGTATACAAGAACATAATATCGGCCTCATAAATAAGAACTTGGCCAGATAATTTTGTTGAACGTGTATTCCAAAAACATAATAATTGATGGCACAAAACATAAAATCGGCCTTAATTAGATATACAACGATTATTCTATGTTGTCAGTTTTTATCAAATCATGACCGATCTACATTGTCCCACATTGATGGAAAATAAGCTTTTAAATACTTGTCGTTGATAGGTCTAGGGTGATTACATCCATTTTTATCGGCCAAGAGATAAGCGCCTCCCCTCAATATCTGAGTTATTATAAAGGGCCCTTCCCAATTAGGACTCTATTTTCCAAGGGATCGATCTTTATATCCAATAGGTAATACCAATTTCTAAACCAGATCACCTTCTTTGAAGAACTTGTGCTTAACCCTTTTATTATAAGCCCGTTCCACCTTTCTCTTTTGTACCGCCAATCAATCATATGCCAATAGCCTTTCCTCGTCTAACTGATCGAGTTCTTGCAATATGCTTTCAGCGTAATCCGAGGCCGATAGCTTTAAATGCACCTGTCACCTTAGTGATGCCACTGTTAGCTCCATTGGCAGCATGGCCTCATGTCCATATACTAGCTTAAAAGGGGAGGCACCCATGGCCATTTTCTAACTGGTTTTTAACGCCTAAAGCACTTCAGATAAAGTCTCATGCCATATCCATGGATTTTCCTCTATGGACTTCTGGATCACCATTTTTATCAATTTGTTGGTCACCTCAGCTTGCCCGTTCGCCTGAGCATAGTATGGCGATGAGTGGAGTAAATTAATATTGTAATTCTTAGCAAAAGTACGAATTTCCTCCCCAGTGAACATAGTGCCTTGGTCTGTGGTTATAGATTATGGGATTCCAAAGCGATGTATGATATATTTGGTGATGAAATCAATGATCGATTGTTGATTAACGGTCTTCAATGGAATTGCCTCCACCCATTTTGTAAAGTAATATGTAGCCACTAATATGAAGTCGTGACCCTTAAATGATGAAGGGTATACCTTCCCAATGATATCCATTGTCTATCCTCTGAATGGCCAAGGTTTGATAATAGAATGCAACTCATCTGCTGGAACATGCTGAATCGGTCCATGCTTCTGGCAAGCTTCACATCCTTTGGCATAATCCTTGCAATCCTTCTCCATGGTGGGCCAGAAATACCCGTACTACCATATCAACCATTTCATCTTCCTTCCCCCTTAGTGTGCACCTACGAGGCCTTCATGAGCTTTGGCCATGACCAACATTGCTTTCTTAAAGCCAATGCACCTCAATAGTTCACCAAAGGCCGATATTCTGTACAGTTCTCCATCGACCCATAGCATCTTGGTTGCAAGCACCCTGATTTGCCATTTGACCGATGGTGACAGGTTGTGAAGGTATTCTCTAATATCCACTCTCCAATCGGCCTCAAGATCTAAGGTAGCAACTTGTAAACACAAATTGTTAGTTTTGACCAACAAAGCAGAATGAGGCCTGATTAATATTGGGATAGACAACACTCTCTCCTTATATCCAGAGCCCGATTTACCCAAATCATTTTCCTCGTCATTGGCCTCCCGTTCCAAGTACTGAAGCTGGGCTCTTGTGAATCATTTCATTATGTGTTGGGCTTTGTTACAATATGCCTCCAGTGTGGCCGATTCGCATTTATATTCTCCTACAACTTGCTTTATTACCAATATGGAATCACCATAGATATTTACATCACGGACTCCGAGTTCAGCAAGAACCTCGAGTGTTATCAAAAGAGCTTCATATTCGGCCGGATTATTCATACACGGGAAGTCAAGCAGGAATGACATCTTCGTCTTGATTCCATAGGGTGATTCCAATACCACACTTGCCCCCGAGCCTGACGACGATCTTGAACCATTAAACCATACTCTCCATCCCCTAGCTTCACAAAGATCAACTGATATCTCTATCATAGGATGATCGACCAAGAAGTAGGCCAACACTTGCCCTTTAATAGCTTTTTAAGGTACGTATTACAAAGTAAATTCTAATAAGGCCACTACCCATTTACCCAATTGATTTCTAAGAAATGACCTTAACAAAATGTATTTGATAACATCGGTCTGACTAATCACCCATACTACAGAAGACAGTAAGTAGTATCTGAGCTTACAACAGGTGAAATACAGACACAATCCGAGTTTCTCGATGGAGGAATACCTTGTCTCTGTATCAGTTAGTGCCCGACTAAGGTAGTAGATTGATCTTTCATACCCTTCCTATTCTTGGGCAAGTAAGCTACCCATGGATGTCTCTGAGGCCGAAATGTAAAGTATCAAAGGGTCTTTCGGCCTTGGGGCAGCCATTACTGGAGGATGAGTCAAGTATGCCTTGATCTGATCAAAGGTGTGTTGATGCTTAGCTGTCCATACAAAGTCTTCCCTATCCTTGAGTTTTAGTAGGGGCGACCAAATCCGTAATCAGCCTGCTGTGTTTGATATGAATTTTCTGAGGTAATTGATCTGGCCGATTAACCTTTGTAATTCTTTTTTGGACTTAGGAGGTGCAGCTTAGATGATTGCCTTTGTCTTATTAGTGTCTACTTCCACCCCCCC
>CATIWK010017621.1:0-13415 GCA_949634005.1 Mallotus japonicus | reverse complement strand
AGGCTGCCAAAGTTTGGAGATTTTGAGCGCCATGGGGTGCTGGTACTAAGTGACGGGTGGCTCACAATGAATTGAACCACAGTAGGATCACTCCCACGTGGCTGTCCCTTTCACCGTTGATTTTCTTATTATTGTTGTCCTTTTCACTGTCCGCCTGTCAGACCTACCCATTTCCCATCTTCTGGTTTTCTTGCCCTGCTTGTGCTGATGCGTTGATTGCTCTAAATTATTGGTTGGGGGAATATCATGGCTACTCAACAAAATTTCCATGGTCCACCATCACCACAACCACCAGCTGCAGCAGATGTACGATATGCTTCTGCTTTTATCATTTCAAGTTTTATGCGATGCCATCACTTCACATGTGACTAACTACAAAGCCAACCTGATGGATCTTGGTCGGGCATCAGCTGTCCTGTCACACGGATATAAGGCCCAAATAATAGCCCAGAGCCTTTGTATGTCAACTAGAATCAAGGCAGGAGAAAGGCCCAACTTGATAAATTCCTAGGAAAAGCCCATAATCACAAGTCAGTAACCTCATCTCCAACAATCACATACATGGCAGCCATCACCAGTCCACCACTCCTTTTTCACACATTCACTGGAAGCAAAAATGGCGCTTAGCCTAACCAACACATTCCTCCAAATCAAACCATTATCTCCTCCGCTTCTACCCATCAGAAAGGTCAATTCCAACTGCCAATTGAAACAATTCATTTTCATTTTTTTTTTATCATTTTCAGTTCAGTTGCTTATATTCTTCTATTTGGATGCAGGTGAAGGTCAGTGCAGTGGGGAATTTGAACCTGCAGGTGACGTGCAGGAAAAAGGACATGCACCCAGAATTCTACGAGGATGCGAAAGTATATTGCAATGGAGAATTAGTGATGACCACTGGTGGGACCCAGAAGGAGTATGTAGTTGATGTTTGGTCCGGCAACCATCCATTTTACCTCGGTAATCGGTCTGCTGTCGTAGTCGACGCTGACCAAGTTGAGAAGTTTCGCAAGAAGTTCGGTGAGCTTTCTCAGATCATGGAAATTCCTGTTCTTAAAGGTGAAATTGTTTTGCCTAGCAAGCGAAAATCTGCTGCTGGCAAAGGGAAAAAGAAGTAAACATTTTGTGTTTGTGTAATTCGACTGTTAGCTATTTGTTAAAATGCATATTTTGAGATGGTTTTTTATTAACATCTTCTGTGTCTTGGGGGGTGGGGGGGCATTTTAAATCTTTAGGTATTGATTATGTAATAAGCGTTCCCCTTAGTACAAATAGCTTGGCACAAATATTTCCAGTTAGAAGGCACTTAAACTTGCTTGGGAAACCATGCTTGGAGGAATAGACAATATGCCTTGGAACTACTACCAAATGCTAAACCACATGTTTCTGTTAATTTCATGTTTTTGCTAGTTTCGATTTGTTGGGTCCTGAATTGTTGCCAACATGTTATGTTGTGTTATGATGTGAAATCTTATGGTATTGTTCCTTTGTTAATCTGTGGATCTTAAAAGCAAAGATTGCAGCACGCTCATGATGATTTCAACAGTAAATTTATTCACTAATTGCATAGAAGAGAAACATTGATGACATTGCCAACCAACATTATTTGCATAGTTGCAACTAGCAACTGACGTTGGCTGGCTTATTTAGTTGATACTCAGCACAATGTGCTGGTTGTAGTATTAGAGTTGGTTTTGCGAAGCTTGGTATTCAAAGCATAGCAGTAGTGCGCAGTGCTTGGGTTAACATCTGAAGTAACAGAAGCATGCAAATCCTGGGAACCGTGCATGACAAGCTCCGCGCGAAGCACCCTCCCAATTCCTGCATTGACGATTACAGTTACCTGTGTTTCCACAAAACCCTGACCATGTTTTGCTGAGCCTCTGGCAAAGTTTTGCTTGTGTCACTTGTATCTCTGCATTTCACCAAACATCATATCAGAATATATTCATGCAATGTCACCTTTCACACACACACACAAATAAAAAGAGAGAGAAGGAGAAAGTTGGAGGGGCTGCTAATGGCAAGCAGTAGCAGCAAGATGATGCATGTGAAAGATAAGGAGAAGACTGATGCTGGATCAAACCAGTAGAAGGAAGAAGGAAGAGGAAGATACAGAGACAGAATAGCGTGGAAGAATGTAGTTTAGCCATTTCTTTTCCTGAGTCTATTTTCAAAAATGGGAGTAAAGTGCAGTGTTCGGTGCTGCTAGTCACTGTTCTTTATAGCAAATGATGATGCATATATCTTTTGTAATTTATCTTCAACTCCTGATTACAATTTCTCTCTATTATCATCATCACATGCATGGGCATACCCGTGGCTATTTGCAAATATACCCATCTGTGAGAAGTAGACTACAGAAACTTGCACGCGTACTTTAAAAATTAAGACCTAAAGCAAGATATGATATAAACAAGAAAATTTTCAGCAAATTCGGCTACACCTAGCAGAACACAAACTGCGACTCGCCAAGAGCAGACCAGGGTTCCAAGCATTGCATCCTGTGAAAAGCAGGTTTCGTAGTAGTAGGCCACAAGCTAGCAGTACCTATTGGACATAATATCTTGGGATATTTCGAGCAAAAACACAGAACTTTCATGTGCTATTGACTATGGGTATGAGCAGACATGGAATCAAATTGTTTAAAACTTGATAGAAGTGGGAACTCTTTTTAAGGGCATTTTGAAGTGTGGGGTTTAATTCCTTATGTTATTGATTTAATAGGGAAAAATTATCTCTATTATGCAGTTCATCAAAAAAAAAAAGTCATATGACCTCTACTTACCCAAAAAAATTGTTTAAACTTAACAGTCATTAAGAATCTTTTATTTTGATTAACAGACAATGGGTATGAGCATTACCAATTCCACGGATTCCTTTTCATTCTCTTAAGTCCTTATGACCTTATCCATATCCAACCATCTTTAAGGTTGATAACCAATTCCACGGATTCCTTTTCATTCTCCTTATGACCTTGTCCATATCCATCTTTAAGGTTGATAATTGTACTCAGGGCATTGATAGAAAAACATTTACCTAAAAGCAAATGGAACAGATTGAATCAAGAAGCAAATTGGAATATAGGTGCTTTTTGAAAAGCTCAACCTGATGTTGGCCTGGTCCATTTCTCATTTAAGAAGCAAAGTTAAATAAGCTAATTACATCCCTTACTTCAAATGACAAGAATTCTAAATTACCTTAGCTAAAGTTTTTAATTTTAATTTTATATATATACAAAATAGATATGTAAAGAGTTCTGCCCTTGTAATTTTTCCCGGCTCGAACTTAAATTAGTTGAAGTTCTTGGAATTAGCCTAGCATTACATATTTAAAAAAAAATAAAGTAGGGTTCTTTCTGAATGTCTGGGCAATTGGTACATCAAATTTCGTTTTTGGTTTGTGGATGATGGCAACTGAACTCCTCTAACAGCAATACCTGTGTCAATGGTTTTAGTTATTCTCTTAATCATATTGTTATGATCATCCAACATCTAAACCTCTGCTTTCTCTCAATTAATTTTCATCATTTTAAAGTCAAAGTGATAAACTCCATCGCTGTCAGATTTTGAAACGTACGTGGCAGTTTGTTGATGATCTGGCAGTTTATTATTGAAGCTGTATAAAAAAAAAAAAAAAAATTGACTTCATTGTTATTAGTAAGCTTCTTGCCTTAAAACACTCTTTCATTTTTTTTTTCTTTTTGTGTTGATAATTTCCTTTTATTTTAAGTTGTTTGGCAACTGTGAGAAGTAACCCTTTTGCTGTTGTACACTTGTTTCTACATAACTTGAGACGAGAAGTATTGGCATTGGAGAAGATTTTTAATTTAAAAAAAAAAGAAAAAGAAAAAGACCTTAGGGCTGACCCAATTGAAAAATAATCTTACATGGGTTGCCTTCACATTGTGGAAAATGAAGATAGATGTGTTAATTGCTTATTTGAGCAGTTCATTACTTAATTGAAAAATATTATCTCAATTTCTCACATACCAATCCCCGTTTTGATTTGTTGATTAGAGGAATCACTGCATCTTATGTCATTACAGATATCCTTAGTGATAAAATTTTAGTCAACATTTTCACAGGAAAAAATATATATTAACGATAATAATAATTGTCAACTTCTATTTACTGATGGACGCCATCTATTGATATATATATATTAGTCTTCCTCTTTTTGTAATCTAGTGGCTTAAGTGATGGACATTATAAAATGAGGTTATGGATTCGATCTTCCTTTCTCCTTAATATTTCAGTTGTTAAAATATATATATAGATGCTAAATGGGTCGTGAGTTATACAATAGAAGTAGCTATCTCTTTAACATCTATCATTTATTATGAGACTTAAATTCGATACTTCAACAATTATCATTTATCTTTGTTTTTTTAAATGAACTGCTTCTTAATTGTTTTTCTTTTCTTAAAATTTTCTTGCAAATTAAGAATCTATATATATATTCAATGCTGAGCTCTAAAATCATTAAGGCCAAATTTTGACAAATATTCTATTTCATATTTGAGTATTCACCCTTAAAATCTTATATGTAATATTTTCAAAAATTCTAATTTTTTCTTAAAAAAATTTAAAAAATCATTATTTGATTTAAACATAAACTCTTTAAAAGCTTAAAACCTGAGGTAGAATCCTATTAAATCTAAACTATTATACTATAGTCTAATTAAAATAATGAAAACAAGAATATCATCATAAATGATTATGGGGGTGTTTGTTTTAGCTGTTGGAATGCAGCTGATAGCTGTTCAGTTTCCAACAGATAATAAAAGGTGTTTGGATAATTTTTTTTAAAAGGAGCTGTTAGCTGTACAACCTTCCAACTGGTCCAGTTCGTATCAGCTCC
Source organism: Mallotus japonicus (assembly GCA_949634005.1). Lineage (NCBI taxonomy): Eukaryota > Viridiplantae > Streptophyta > Magnoliopsida > Malpighiales > Euphorbiaceae > Mallotus > Mallotus japonicus. The sequence goes on along the minus strand of CATIWK010017621.1, from coordinate 8,552 downwards.
AATATGGAAATTTTTGTGAACAGCTCCCATATATCCAAATAAAATTACTTAATTAACCTCATCTATCTAAATATAATTAATTAAATATGCTTATCTCTTTAAATTAAACTAATAGCTATATTTTTATATGTTAATATATATATATATATATATATATATATAATATTATATTTATATTATTATATAGTTTTATTACATTTACCCATATATGTATATACACACAAAAGATATTAAATTTATATCATTATTATTATTGTTGTTATTATATTATATCATTTTATTACATTTAAGCATATTATTTTTAAAAATTAAAAATTATAGATGCAAAATATTTATTAACATTAATATGTATAATGAAATACAATTTAACATATAAATAAATAAATTATAATAAATGTAAAAAATTTAAAAATTTTAAAAAATTAATTAATATCTATAATAGTCATTTAACACATAAAACATTAACAATTGTAAATGATTTCATCAAACACATAACAATAATCAACTACCAGCTATCAGTTAACAACAATAGTTTAACCAAACAGACCCTTAATTTTGATTAAATATCTATTTGTAGTAAAATTATCAATAATTGATGCAATTGGAACATTTTTACCCAAATTAAAAAGTTGGGATAAAATTACAATATACCATAAATACTTGAATTTTTTTTACCAATAGATCATTTATTCCATATATAAGATTTGAAGTTAAAACTTTTATTTGAATAAAATTAAATTAATTTTTTTAGCATTTAAACCGACAAAAGTTAATTTTTTTTAATTTCACTATAACTCAGTCATATTTTATTTTATTATAATTGTTAATTGTTAGTATGAGAGAAGACATATTAAATCTAGAAGTCACAACATTCATTAATTAGTGGAACCTAATGGATCCCTTTAAGATTCAAGGATGGTATCTAAAAAAATAATTTCTTCCGATAGTAAAAGGAGTTTTTGAATTCGAGATTTTCCATTTGGCATCGTAAAGTGTCATGCCACATCATTTCACTTATTATGATAGAGAATCATAACTAATTTATTAAAAATAGTTCATGGATGACTAATATTATTTGCATTCTCAGAATTAACATGCAAAACTTATGATTTTTTTTTCCTTAACAATGCAAACCTTATTTATAGCATGTACATAAAAATATTCATATATAATTAGTAAAGGTATTAGTTGAAATTTTTCTTAATTAAACAAATTTTTTACTTATTAAAATGGGTCGGCTGCCATGGCAGATCCACGTGGCACCTTCAAATCCACTTTTGGATTATGGACAAACAATTTTAAATCTTTTGTCTCTTTTGTACGACTATAACAATGTTTAGTTTTTTTTTTTTTTTTGAATAGCAACAATGTTTAGTTATTGACTTACAAAATGTTACATTAAATATTTTTAGCACAAGCCACACGTGCGGATCTTATTGGAACTACGATCCTATTTTTTTCAATTCGAATATCTTAAAAAAATTATAATATTAAGTTATTCAATTTTTGTAAATGTTTAATAGGGTGAGTAGTTACTCAAAATTGAATAAAAAAATTCATAAATTTAATTTCATTTGATTTCTCTTATAGAATAACTAAAAATTTTTAATTTTTTGTTTTGCTAAGTATGATTTGAAGTGCGAAAGGAGACTCGAACCTAAATCCCTAATTTCTGTAGGGAATTTTGCCCATTAAATTAAAACCATACAAACTTTTTTTATTTGAATGGAATAAACCAAACTAAGTAAAATATATAATATATATATATATATATATAAAAAATATATATATTATATAGTCCTAAAGAAATAACAACTTATTTAATCAAATTTTAGATGTATTCTAAATTCAAACTTGTTAATGCACATTTTTATTTTCTTTTTCAAATTTGATGAATGAAAAATTAAATTGACTTAACTAACTCAATTTATTTTAAATATATTATATTTAATAATCATGTTTATAATACATAAATATGTATTATATAATTACTTAATTTAAAAAGCAAAACCGATCAATTTTATTTTAACATTTTACACTATTTCATTAGTAACTTCTCTATATTTTTGTTTAATGACCTCCCTCTTCTCCTCCTCCAACTTTTATTTATTATTATTATTATGATGGTTACTTTAGATTTACCTTATGTTTTGGTTATTGTTTTAAAATTAAAACAGCATTAGTATAGTTTTTTTTAACATGAGAGGAGGGGACAAGGATTAAACTCATAATCTATTAATACTTCAAACCAAGTTATATAATTAGATTTAAATAAAAATTTAACTCGTATTATTGAACCATTTTAATTAAAATTTTATCATTATGCCTAAATATTTTATATACAATCTTTAAATATTTATTTATTCTATTTAAAAGCATTTATATATTAATACATTTGGAAAAAAATATTTATTTATTTATTCTATTTTTTTAGAGAAGTCAAATAGTAATTCAGAGTTCATATGTATCTTTTCATATCTTTGATGCTTATTTAATTATTATTATTATTATTTTAAAATGAAATAGGAGAGATAAAAATCGAACTTTTAACCTATTAATTATTATTATTATTATAGATGAAAAAGGGAGAAACAATGATCGAACCCTTAATATATTAGAACATCTCCAACCTACTGCAAAATGCAGTGGGTTGATACACAAAAACTCTCCAATGGAGAGGCAAAATTGGTTGCGAAATGTATTGGAGGAACAGTGTGCGGGCAAATATGATGCACACTGTTCACCAACTGCATTTTGTCTCTTTTTTTTTTTTAATTTCAATTATAATCCTTTTTGTGTATAAAGTTTCAATATAGTCTAACTAACTTTATTCAATTTAGTCCAAATTTATATTATATTTATCATATTATTACCAAAAGCATATAAATTTGATTTTATTTTTTTACTCAAATAATATTAATGTTGTCACTTAAAAATAATAATTGGATAGTAAAAATTTAACAACCATAGATATAAATTAATAATGTGATTGTGTATTTTTAAATTTAATTAGTGATAGATTATTTTAATTTTATGATGTAATTTTATGTTTATTTAGTAAATTTATTTTAATTTTTTTTAATTTTCTTCATATATTATATTATTTAATTTTAAAAATATGTGGATGTATTTATAAATGTATAGTAAAGTATGCATGTTATTTTTAAAATATATTAATATATTAATTTTTATTATAAATAAATATATAATATATACGGTAAATATTAATAAAATATGGTGTAATACGTAAAATATATAATTAATATAATATTAATAATGGATAAAAATATACAAAGAGTAATTAAAAATGAAGTAATAGGTTTTAGTAAATTTACTATAGTAACTATAATTTAGAGTAAAATTTAGTGTATTTTGAAGTGAGAGGATGGAGATGGCCTCTGCACTTTGAAGAGAGGTATATCAATTTTTTTTTTGAAGGAAGAGAGGTATATCAATTAGCTATTCAACTTTGGGTATTATTATTATTGTTATTATTATTTTTATTATTATAATAGTTGTAAATTATTAATAAAAGAAATTTTCAAAGAAGAAAAATAAAAAATAATAATTAATAATAAAAGAAAGAAGAGATTTAAATGACATCACAAGACTTGACATGCAATGCTTAAAAATGGCTATCACAGGATGACATGTATACCCTTTGACCCATTCCATTCTCTATCTTTTTCTCAACCAGTCTGCTGCAGACTGACTCACTTAAACTCCAACTCGTTCCTTCCAACTCAGTCCTCAGCCTCTCTGTGTACTTTTGAACTGGTGTACCAACTTTTTATAATTCTCCAATCCACAATCTTTTTCTATTTCTGGGTATTTCACAAAAATAGCTGCTTTACCACCAAATCAAACTAAAATGCTTATTCTTTTCTTGTAACTACCAAGTAAGTCTCTCTTCAACTATTTCAGCTGTATTATATTAGTATTTTTTTTTTTTGCACTTTCTTTTTGTCTCTTTTGTTGAATTTTTTTGCCACAATATTCAAGCCTGGCTCTTGGTCTTTATTCATATTTGATTTTTCTATTTTCTTCTTCTTCTTATTATTCTGATTCCTGTGTAGAGGGAGTCAAGAGTTTTAGGTGAAGAAAAATTGAAAAAAAAAAAAAAGAGGGAAAGATTCAAGCTTTCACAATCAGTTATTTATTATCAAGAAACCAACTTTCCTCCTTCAATGGCATTTCCAAGAAGTATCCTTTAGTGGGTAGCCCTTTATTTTTGTAATTTCATTGAACTTGGTTTTTGGGATGTTAAGCCAACAAGATAATAATGACCACCTGGCCACACCCGCCACCGGTGGTGGTGGTGGTACTGGTTCCGGTACTGGTGGTGGTGGTGGAGTTATTCCTCGGAAAACTTATTTAAGGTCTGTTTCTTGGACTGATAGGTCACCTACTAAACCTATCCCTGGTAGCAGACCTCAGCTGCACAACAATAACAGCAAGGCAAGATCTTGTTTGCCGCCTCTCCGGCCACTTTCCATCACTCGCCGCCCTGTTGAGGAGTGGCCTACTGCGGGTTCTGATGATCTTGGTGTATGGCCAAATCCTCAAACCCCAAGAGGACCTCTGAGTGCTAAACCCCTTGAAAAATCTAATCTTGATCTGCAGCAACCTGAATTTCAGTTTAAGAGGGACAAGTTAGCATTTTTTGATAAAGAGTGTTCAAGAATTGCTGATCATATTTATTTAGGGAGTGAGGCTATAGCTAAGAATCGTGAAATTTTGCGCCAAAATGGGATTACCCATGTACTCAACTGTGTTGGGTTTGCTTGTCCTGAGTATTTCAAGGGTGATCTTGTGTATAAGACACTTTGGTTGCAGGATAGTCCATCAGAGGACATTACAAGTATTCTATATGATGTGTTTGATTACTTTGAAGACGTTAGAGAACAAGGTGAAAAGGTTTTTGTGCATTGCTGTCAAGGAGTTTCAAGGTCTACTTCTTTGGTCATTGCTTACCTTATGTGGAGGGAAGGCCAAAGCTTTGAAGATGCCTTTCAATATGTGAAGGCAGCCAGAGGAGTGACAAATCCAAATATGGGTTTTGCCTGTCAACTTCTGCAGTGCCAGAAGCGAGTACACGCAGTTCCGGCTAGCCCGAGTTCTGTACTTAGAGTGTATAGGATGGCTCCACACTCTTCGTATGATCCTCTTCATCTTGTGCCAAAGATGTTGAGCCAGCCAGATGTACGAGGACTTGACTCAAGGGGCGCTTTCATTGTCCATGTTCCTACTAACATGTTTGTTTGGGTTGGGAAGAAATGCAACTCAGTGATGTCAAATCAAGCAAAAATTGCTGCCAATCAGTTCATCCGATATGAAAGGGCACAAGGTCCAACTGTGATCATCAAAGAAGGAGAAGAACCCTCAGAATTTTGGGATGCTTTTACCATTGGACAAATTCCAACTGAAGATTGCCAACAAGTAGAAATCAGAAAGGAATCATCTTTGTCTGATGAGAGGAAGGTTAATGAATATGATTTGGATATTGAACTTTTCCACAAGGCGCTTGCTGGTGGGGTCGTTCCACCATCAGTATCGAATGCTGGATCAGAAACTTGCCTTCCAGCCAGGGAAAATGGATGGGGCAGGCTAAGGCAGAAGTTTGCTTGTGGTATAATGAAAGAATTTCTTACCTCATCCAAAATGAAACACGATCTTGTTCCATCCATTGGCAGATCTGATATGATTGTAGATACTTGTAGAGAATCTGAACAGCATGTTTCATTAGTTGATTGTCCTTCAGCACCTTCACCATCAGCCTCTCCGTGTGGTTCTCCAGATTCCTTTGATTGTTTCCTGAACAGCAGCCAAGATAGGATGATAAATTCTAGTGAAGCAGAACAATCTGTTCTCCTCACCGATCCTTTATTGCCATCACCCACTCCTAGTGGTTCTCCAGATTCCTTTTCATGTTTTCCAGATAGCAGTCCAAAGTTCAACTATAAATCCCCTACACTCTCACCTTCAACTTCTGACTACTCATCCAGTTCATTTGCCTTTTCTCCATCATCCTCTAATTGGTCTGACTTGTCATACTTGTCTTCTAGACAGCCTTCACCTTCTGGCTTGGAGGCCACAGATCCATTTTTTGCCAAAAATGCTTCCTTGACAGATAAATTTTGTTTGCCTTATAGAGGCACTCCCTCCTCCCCCACAAAGGTGTTTTCTGCTAATCATGCTTTGGGATCAGAAAATGCTGGCTTGCCACCTAAAGGGGCTCTCCCCTCTATTGCAGAGCGCAGAGGGAGTAATCCTCCACCCCGTATGTTGTTATCCTCAGTTGATGAATCATCTCAAGTTCCCAGAAATCTGGTAAGATCATGGTCTTTTTCTCTGACTGACTTGGATGATGACGTGATGAAGGATATTCATGTTGAGCCATTTGAGAATAATAGCAGTAGAGAAGAGGAAATGTTGGATGCTGATGCAAGAAATGCCAGCAATGGTTCACAAAGTGAGACTGAAAAGGGAAGAGAATACAAGGTTGGAGAATCCGTACAAATTACCACCCCAGTTTTATATCAGTGGCCTACCATGAAAAAAGTTGACATGCATTGCTTTGGCATTCTTGATTCTGGATCTGTGTACATTTTGTTGGCTCCAAATTTGATGTCGGACTCGAGTAGTCCTGGAATTCTATATGTGTGGCTAGGCCGGGAAGTTTCATGGGAAGAAAGGCAAAGAGAATTTGTAAGCAGCACTGTCTCTCACAAAGATAGCCATCTAAGTTGGGAGGTGATTGGTCGCAACTTCCTCAATCAAATCAATTTTCCTGACACTATCCCTGTGCAGGTAATTACTGCACCCCTACAATATGACTAGCATTTTTTTGTTCTTTGTAGAGTTAATTAAGTATGACAGACAGGGAGACAATAGATAAAATGTCCTTGAAACTTGGTCTAATTTTAATTGTGCTATGATAATGAATGATGATGAATCAGATACTATATCATTGCTAGAGGAATACTCTAGCAGATAGAAGAATCCTAAATCTTTATGTCTTCAACAGCACAAAAACATCTTAGTAATTCATTAGTGTGGATGAATTATGGAAGTAACTTCCAATCCAATAGCCCTAAATCCTGTGTGATCTTCTCCTTTGTGTTTTTGTTATCATATAAACCTTGATATGTTTGTAGTTCAACCTTTGTTTTCACTTCTTTGGAATGACAGCATTACATGGATGAATCCTGCAAAATCATCATTTGCCCCTTAGAGACCTCTTTTTATCGTGAATTTGATTATTTTACCTATCAGGGTGCACCCCAATCATTGATTGTTCTGTAGATTATTGAATAGGATTATAAGTCCTATGATCTCAAATTTCACTGTATTTGCATGGTGATATCACGGCCATTGTATCCAGTTTGTCATTGTTTGATAGCATCATTAACCAATCATGCTTCATAACTAGTTCAAAACTACAATTTTTTAGCTCATGAGAGTTATTCCATGGCACTTTGGAAAATAGTAATGCATATGGGGTAATCATTAGTGAATTCCATTGTAAGTATGAGGGCTAAAAAAGTCATTGCTGCAAAGCATAAATTTTCTGTCTGCTCATCGGAATGGTATATATTTGTACCAACCCTGCTGAAGCCAGTAAATTTAGACTGATATTTATACTTGGATTGGGTATTATGGAAATAAGTAATCACCTACTATTGCTGTTAGTGGTGTATGCGTAGCATGTTGTTATTGATTTATGGTTTATATGCTATAATCCTCATACTTCGACATTCTCTTGCCTCTTGTCATTGTTTAAATTATGTATACTTCTAGTCATTTTTATGCCTAATGGTTATTCTATATTATGTCTGACTGGCTAACTTTGTATGTATATATTATTTGCAGATTGTTAGAGAGGGTGAGGAGCCGGAGGAATTTCTGAACTTTCTAAGGGAATTCTCATTTCAAAAGGTGGAAGACAACAGCAAGAAACTAGGTGGCTCCTGAGAAAGATGGCGATTGCTCTTAAAGAGTTTGGTTCCTATATCTCTTTTGAGCGTGGTGAATGCTGGAATGTACCTGTTTCAGCATAGTGCAGGTGAGTGGCATCCCAGGCAGTAAAAAGTGTTAGTGTTTCTTTATCTGCTTGTGTGATGTGATTGAGAGGATTCAAGTTACTATAACCAATCATGTACAAAAAGCAAGCCCCCTGTACACTAATAGGAATTAGAAATAAATAATAAAATAGTATCAAAGTGGAATTAAGATTCCATTCAGTTTCAATTGAAGCATAAAGAATTTTCAATAAGCTTTTCTGCTCCAATCTTCGTTGCATATCGTCGTTTTCACTTATTGCTGTTTAGTATACGTCCCCAGTTTTGTTTTTGTAATGTTGATGGTGGTGACTGGATTCAGGAATTATTTGCTTCACGACGTCTCTAAAAGGTACAAGTTCATGACTGCATACGCAACTAGATTGAATTAGTGTGGTCTCACCAGCTGGTTGAGGTCACCATTGACTAACAGGTAATGGTGTTTAAATTTTGATCCTGCAAGTTGCTACGTTGCATAAATTTTTTGACCAA
>CATIWK010017589.1:0-15450 GCA_949634005.1 Mallotus japonicus | reverse complement strand
ACTCTAGTGGCTTAATTAATTGTTAATTAAATATAACAAATGGCTAATGGTGAGCTCATGATTCTCTACACTTTATCTCCAACCAATAAGATAATAAAGCAAAAGGCATATATTTATTGGTTTGGTGGAGCAAAAAACGTGTAGAGCATTTGAGGAAGCAAGAAATATATATACTCAACATATACACACTTAAGCCTTAAGTGTTCATAACACACAAGTCCTTGTAGAGATCAAATTGAGAGAGCTTGAGTGGTCATCAAAGAGAGGTATCAAGCTTCAATTGATCAAGACAAGGCAAGAGATTTGGATAGCTTGGTATTTCAAGCTAGAGGCTTCACACTTGGGGAGCTAGAAGAGGTTGATTCATTGGATGAATCAACATGATGGAGATTCCAAACTAGTAAATTAAATATGGTCTTTCATCAAACATGGGAATTGGTAAGTTTTGTTGAAACTTAGAATTCCTAAGATGTTTATTTGATGCCTTGTTGATTAGTTATGTGTTAGAATGCAAATTAGGTCCTTGGGATTGGAATGCTTGATTAAGTTCAAGGGTTATGTTGGTAAATTTTTTGAAATTTCCCTAACTTAGGTTTTGACATCTATGTTGGATAACCGATTCCCAATACTTATGTCATTTTGTTTTTGTTGAAAGTAGTGAACTCATGAATATCAGCGACTCTGCATTGCTGCTTTAGGAAATGTTTGTAGGCCTGGTGTCGAATTGCGTGGCCCAAACAGTAGTATGTGAAGATGTTAACATGTAGTAAATATTTGCTTCTGTTTTCTTGAAATTTATATATTGATACACGTATTCTTGAACTTGGATATCTCTGTATGTTTATATCTTATGCATTATTTATGGTTCCGAAACATTGAGAGATAGGCCGACCCCCTATTTTCTTAGGGGAATGATGTGGGTTCTCCTTTTTCTTGGAGACCAGATTTGTTATCCCCTCTTTTCTTAGGGGTTTTATTTGGGCTCTCCTCTTCTGGGAGATATGTTTTTCGTGTGTCTCCCATTTCTTGGGGGTCTTATATTGGTTCTCCTCAATTGGGAGACTGGATGTGTTATCCCCTACTTTCTTGGGGGTTTTATTCGGGATCTCCTCTTCTAGGAGATATATTTTTCATGTGTCCCCCCACTCTTGGGGGTTTTGTTGAGCTTAAGAATCACAAGTTGGGAGACAGTTGTCCTCCCTACCTGTGTAAGGGCCAGTAGGGAATCTTCAGGTTAAAAAATGCTTAAGTGCTTCAAACTTGAGATCTCAATTAGATATTTCACAATAATAATAATAAATGTAAGAGAGAAGAAAGTCATTATCACATTATAAGATAGAACTTACATAGCAAAAGCGCCTGTCTGTGTACAATAAGGCAGATTAATCCACGCAGGAGCTCCTTCTCTCTAATACAAGCTTCATAAGTATAGAACAAAAGAAAACAAGTCTAGGGACATTGCTATCACTGGTAATACTTCTTCAGATATTGTGCATTCCAGGAGTGAGGGATGCGATTGCCTTCTGCATCTGTCAGGTAATAGGTGCCTGTCTTTAAAGATCCCACTACACGAAAATGGGAGAGTTTGCCCTAGCCTTCCTTTCTACCTGTGGCATTGAGATTCCTGAGCACCCAATCACCTGTCTGAATGGTGCGAGGCTTGACTTGGGCATTGAAGTACTGAACCGCTGTTCACTGTTGTGCAACCATTCTGATAGCTGCCCCTTCTCTGAGTCCTTCTAGCAGATCTAGATTCTGCAACAGCTTTTCATCATTCTGATTCATATCACAATAATGCACTCTTGGAGATTGCATGCCTATTTCCACAAGCAGGACTGCCTTCGTCCCATAAGTCAGAGTGAAAGGAATTTTGCCAGTGGTAGACCTGGGGGTTGTTCGATAAGACCATAGAACGTTTGGTAACTCCTCAGCCCAACTAACCTTAAACCCTTCAAGCTTCTTCTTCAATCCTTGGAGAATGGTCTGATTTGAAACTTCTGCCTAGCCATTAGTCTGAGGATGAGAGACTGAACTGAAACGATGATTAATATTCAGACCAGAAGTGAATTCCTTGAACTTCTCACTATCAAACTGTCTGCCATTATCAAAGATGAGAATTCGAGGTACCCCAAATCGGCACACTATATTTTTCCACATGAAATTCATTGCCTTTTGTGCCGTTATGGTAGCTAAAGCTTCAGCTTCTATCCACTTTGTGAAGTAATCCACAGCCAGGATTATGAATCGCCTCTGTCCAGGGGCCGTAGGGAATGGACCCAGAATGTCTGTCCCCCATTATACAAAAGGCCAAGGGGCTGATATTGCGTTTTGAGGGTTAGGAGGAGTATGGACTAGGTTAGCATACCGTTGGCAAGCATCACATTTCTTCATATATGCTGCTACATCTTTAGCAAGGGTAGGCCAGAAATACCCCTGCCTGACTGCTAAGTTAGCCAGAGCTCGTCCCCCTGTATGTGCACCAAAGGCTCCCTCATATATCTCTTTCATGACATAATCAGCTTCCTCCTCAGTTAAGCAACGCTACAAAGGCGTGCGGAACCCTCTTCTATATAAATTTTCATCTATCATCGTGAATCTGGAGGCTCTTAGTGAGAGCTTGAGAGCTTCATCTTTCTGAGGGGGTAAATCCCCTGTCTCCAGATACTTAATTTTAGGATCCATCCAGTTGGACTGAATTTCATATGGGTATACCTCTTGTACTTTAGCAATTATGGGAATATCGAATGCCTCAACTCTTACATAGTCAGGTAGGGAATTCTCCTCCTGAACAGCCATCTTACTAAGGAAGTCTGCTCGGTTGTTTTCCTCTCTAGGTATCCATACTACGCAGACTGGGATTTTCCTTTCTTCATACCTCGCTATAACTTCTTTCATCTTATAGAGATAAGCTTCCATTACACTATCCTTGGCCTGAAATATGCCATTGATCTGATTGACTATTAGTTGAGAATCATTATGCACTTTTAGATTTGATACACCCACGACTTCTGCTAACAGTAATCCCCTTATAACCGCTTCGTACTCCGAAGTGTTGTTGGAAGTGGGGAAATTGAACTTTAGGATGAACCCAGCTACAAAACCTTGAGGGCCTTTTAAAACTACCCCAGCCCCAGCTTTTCCTCCACTACAAGATCCGTCGGTGAAAAAATTACATTCATAAGTCAAGTGGGAAGAGTTATTGGGGTCAGCAACACAGGGAGATATCCCTCATGTCTGGCTATCCGTCAGGCTGCTTGTTTCATTGAAACTGCACTCAGTAATAAAATTAGCTAGAGCTTGGGCCTTTATGGCTTTTCTTAGCTCGTGCCTCAATCCATATCCCCCTATCTCCACTGCCCATACCGTCATCCGGCCTTCAATGGAGGGTCTCTGTAATATGCGTCTGAGGGGGGTGTTGGTGAGTACTGCCCCCAGATGCCCCAACAAATAGACCCTGAATTTCCTCACAGCAATTAATAAAGCATAAGCTAGCTTCTCCATTTGGGTGTAATTCAACTCAGAACCTTTTAATACTCTGCTGACATAGTACACCAATTTTTGGATATGCCCTTCCTCCTTGGCCAACACTGCACTAACTGCCTGATCAGAAGCAGAGAGGTAGATGAAAAGATCTTCTCCCTGGACAGGCCTACTCAGAACATGAGGCGATTGGAGGTATTCTTTCAATTCTCCAAAGGCCTTTTCACACTCAACTATCCATTCGAATGCCGAACCTTTCCTTAACTTCTTAAAAAAAGCTAGAAATTTTTCTGCAAATTTAGAGATAAATTGGTGTAGGGCCACTATTCTCCCAGTCAATCTCTGAATGTCTTTTGAGCTTGAAGGCATTGGTATGTTCAGTATAGCTTTGATCTTCTATGGATTAGGCTCTATACCCTTGTTGCTCACCATATAACCCAAGAGCTTACCCCCTTTTATGAAGAAAGAGCATTTTTTCGGGTTTAGCTTCATACCATAACTATTCAGTACCCCAAAGATCTCCTCCAGGTCCTTCAAATGCTGATCAAAGTCCCTGCTCTTGACTATCATGTCATCAACATAGGCCTCAAGGTTCCTGCCTATTTGGTATTTGAAAATTTTGTTAATGAGTCGTTGATAAGTGGCATAGGTATTTTTCAAACCAAACGGCAAGCTCTGTAACAATAAGTACCCTTTTCTGTAATGAAAGCCGTTTTTTCTTCATCGTCAAGATCCATGAGAATTTGGTGATAACCAGACAAGGCGTCCAATGAAGTGAGGAATTCAAAACCAGCAGTAGCATCCACCAGCTTATCGATAGATGGAAGTGGGAAGCAATCCTTTGGACAGGCCCTATTCAAGTCTGTAAAATCAATGCAAAGTCTCTATTTACAGTTCCCTTTTTTTACCAGAACAACGTTAGCCAACCAGGTCGGGTATGTCACCTCCCTGATAAACCCGACTTCTATCAACTTATCCACTTCCCTGTCTATAGCCTCCTGTTTGTGAGGTGGAAAGAACCATTTCTTCTGCTTCACAGGGGGAATGTTGGGGTCGACATTCAACTTATGACTCATGATATCAGAGGGTATACCAGGTATATCATTTGGCTTAAAAGAAAAAGTACTTGTGTGCTTTTTGAGGAAGGCATCAACTAACCCTTTATGTTCGTCCCCCAATTGAGCATTAACATTAGTGTGGCGAACTGGGTGATCTAGAGTGAAGGAGTAAGGCTCCAACTCCCCTACAGGTTCGGTTCTTTGATCGGTGATATTTCCATCTACTTCAATGTTTTCACATAGCAATATTTCCTGCCTCCTTATTGGCATAAGAGGGACAGAATGACAATACCTCGACTCTATTCTTCTGCCTTTTATGGTTATAGGACCACTGTCAGAGGGCATTTTCATAGACAGCTATCTGATGCAAGTAACGAGGCAAAATTCATAAAGTATTGGTCTCCCGATGATAGCATTATAGGCAGTGGACACTTTTGCAATAATAAATTCTGCCATAGCCGTTCATTTTCTCAACATATCCCCTGCTTCTGTCACCTCGCCCAAAGTGATGGGTAGTACTATCTTCCTTTCAATTCTTATTGGAACATCATCAATACCCCATAAATTAGACCGAACTGGCACCAAATAAGAGTCTTGGATTCCCATCTTTTTTAATACATCATAAGGCAGCAAATTGATAGTACTACCGTCATCCACTAATACCCTTTCTACCTTATAATCATTGATCACCGCCATCACTACCATGGCATCTGCGTGAGGAGTTTCAATGCCTTCAGCATCCTCAGGGCCAAAGGTTATAACACACATGTGAGGGACTTTCCCCTTTTTTCCCCCAAGACCTCTGGCTATGCTTTTGGGATTCTCTTATTTCGCTTGTGGTGCTAGAGGGGGATCATTGCCAGCTATCAAGTGGATAACCCCACTGGTGCCAGTATTGCGAGGGAGTGCCAATTATTTGTCTTTTTGGGACTTAGGAATTCCTGCCTCCTTATCATACATTGAAGACCCAGGGGGGATATTCCCCTACCTCAAGAATCCTCTCAGATGGCCTTGTCGAATTAGTCTCTCAATCTCCAACATTAGCTGATGGCACTCATTGGTGTGGTGGCCTACCGATCGATGAAAATGGCAATATCTCGCATGGTCTCTGAACTTAGGATTAGAAGGCATCTCCTTAGGCCATTGGACAAACTCCGTGTCTTTAATCACCATTAAGACTTCCCTTTTAGAAGTGTTCAAAGGTGTCATATCTTCTTCTTGAGGGGGAGTAAAGAGCCTTCTCATAGGCCTCATAGGAGGTCTGAAGGAGAGAGTGTGGACACCTCTTCTGATCCTCTTGGGAGGAGGATCATCTTCCACCAGTTCCTTCCTTTTCGAAGCAAACCTACTAGTGCGGAAAGCATCATCCTATTTAATATACTTCTTGGCTCTATCCATGAGAGAAGTGAGGTCCGTTAGCCTATTCTTGGATAAAGAGTTGAAGAAAGGCGGACTAGTGGTTCCCTTTATGATTACCTCGATTGCTCTTGAGTGCTCTAAGTGGGGAATCTTCAAAGCCTCCATATTGAATCGAGATACATAGTCACGTAAGCTCTCTCCCTTCTCCTGAATAATGGTTTCCAAGAAGGTAGTTTCCCTTTCGGCAGGGACACTAGAAATGAACCTGCTTACAAACATCTTACAGAAATCTCCAAAAGACCGAATGCTATTAGGGGGTAAATTATTAAACCAAGTCTCAACTGCAACCACAAAAGTGGTCTGAAACATCTTGCACAACATGGCTTCAGAATGGGTGTAAAACTAGACAATGGTTCTGAACTTTATAACATGATCCCGTGGGTTTGTGGTACCATTATAGGTCGATAAAGTAGGCAGCTTAACCTTGCCAGGCACTGGTTCTCCCTTTATCAACTCCGAGAAGGGTGAGAATGCATTAACAACATGACTGGCTGATTGAGCTTTACCCATTTTTGCCTTCTTCCAATCCATGAACTCCTTCATCTCCCTCTCCCAATCAGTGGAATGAAATGATGAATAACTATGACTTCTTCTCCTTTCATCCTAATACTCAGCAACAGGTCCATGGGGTAATGGCCATCTGTCTCCCCTCAAGGAGCTTTCTCTATATCTGCTGTCAGAGAGGGCCATGTCACTCCTCCCTCGCTCAACTACCTCCTTTGAGCTCCTAGTTTCTTCACCTCGTGGCTCTAGCTGATATGGATCCCTTCTCCTTATAAGTTGACGATCAGAAGGAGTTCTTAAGCTAGATTGTAGAGTGTCATCATCATCTAGTGTCGGGTGTCTCCCCTTGGCGACTTGGGGAGTCTGCAAATTAAGGCCTGCTGTTGTAGCTCCCCTTGTTCTTACCTTTTATGTATATCATTCACCTTGGTCATCAAATCATTAAAAAACTCCACACTAACCCCCACTGTCTTTAGTTGTCCTAAACTGGATGTAGCCCCTACAATATTTCTTCCCCTAGCATTCTCCTCTCCTTGCCTATTAAATGTGTTCGACCAGCCATATGTTCTAAAAAAAACTGACACCCTTATCACTCCTGATGAAAATCGTAGAAATGGAAGAAAGGATAGCTTCCTTGACTCAGGCGACTATCCCTTCCCATAGACTGCGCCAAATGATAGTTCTTCGACCTTTTCCCTAGCTTCAGCTTCACGTGGCAGAGATCAGATGCTTGCAAAAGAAGATTCAGCCTAGGTCAAGAAGGGCGGGTACTGCCCCAAGCCCCTCTGATGCCTAAGTCTGATAAGAAGTGAGAATGGTTGAAGAGAAATGGTGTATGTATGTAGAATGAGAGCTTCATGCATGAGAAACATGAGTTTCAGAGAGAAGTTGTGTGTTTTTGGTCTGAAGGAAAGAATGTCTTGAAAATGCACTTAGCCTTACCTAAATCAGGAGGTGTTGGTGGTACTATAGTGTCTTAGGCTACATGTCTTCTTCTCCATGGTGAGGAATTTCTCTTGAATAGGTTGCCATGTCAGGTAATAGGCTCTAGCTAAAGAGCTGATGGTGATGGGACTGAGTACAGTATTCTATCAGCAGTATGGCCTGAATTTAATGCGGTGGGTGGCAGTGTGATTCGTGATAAGTATGCTGAGGAGCTCTAAGCAGGACGTTTTCTCCCCTGGGTGATGTGCGAGGCAAGCAAGGAGGATTACTCTCTGACTAGACCAAAAGATAAGATGCTTCTAAAGAGGTAAGGAAGGGTGATGTGGCAGTCAATTAGTCACAGGCTTCACATGTGGCACCACTGGTCAGTCTCTATTGACACGTGTCGGGCTTGGATAGGAGGATGGTTTTTGTGCATCATCAGCAACCACCAAATTTTAAGCAAGATTATAAATAGAATAGCTATTGAGGTGCAATTTCACATCCATCTCATTCTTTCTTTATTCATATATACTAAGCTTTGCATAATTCATATAGAATATAATATTTAATGGAAAAACTGCTAGTAGTAGTCTTGCTGGGGACATTGCTGGTGTCCCTATTTCTGATAATGTTGTTAGAAGCTCAGTCTGATTTAGGAGCACTTGATGTTTTTGAAACTAGAAAAGTATCACCTACATATTATCAGGTGGAGCAATCAGACACTGTTTCACCTCCTAAATCTTTGTTGATAGTTACACCAACTATAGATGGAACATACCATGTCCTCATGTTTCTCTATGGCACCTGCCTTTCAACTCTTTCTACAGTGATCTTCTTCAACATATATCTTCTCATGGATATATATAGTTATTGCTCCTCAGGTACATACATAGTCATATCCTTATTTCGATAATTATACATTAAAAAAAATGTTGCTAATTAACAAGATTTTGTTTTTACATGTTATCTTGGTTATGCTCGGATTTATTCATGCCTGAACGGATTGATCCCAATGTTGCCTGTAAGTGGACCGGCAGAACTTGAGTTTGCAGCAGAAGTAATAAACTGGTTACCTTCAGGACTCGAGTCCGTGCTAATTGAAAATGTTAAATGCGATCTAAACAAGTTTTCTGTTGGAGGCCATAGTAGAGGTGGAAAGACAGCATTTGCACTGGCCCTTGGCTACGCCAGGACGCCACTAAAAGTGAAAATATCAACACTAGAAGGCGTAGACCCTGTTGAAGGGACAAGCAAAAATAGCCCTACTCAGCCCAAGATTCTCACTTACATTCCTCAATCTCTCAACTTATCAATTCCAGTAGCAATAATCGGAACTAGGTTGGGTAATCAACCGGTATGTTGGTTAGTCTGCCTTGCTTGTGCTCCTGATGAAATGAACCACCAAGAGTTTTTCAATGAGTGAAAAGCTCCTGCTGGCCATTTTGTGGCTGCAGATTATGGTCACATGGACATGTTAAATGACAATATAACGGATATAGTTGGGCAACTAACAACTTCTTTGTGCAAGAATAGCCAGGATCCTAGGAAGCCAATGAGAAGAACTGTGGGTGGTATTGTTGTGGTATTTTTAAAGGCTTATTTCGAAGGTGAAAGTGAGGACTATATGACCATTGTGCGAAAACCTTCTGTTGCTCCTGCAAAGCTTGATCTCGTCCAGTTCAGTGAAGCATAACATAGCTTGATCCTAGTCGGGTTTTCGGCGCTGACAAACTCTAGATATAGGCCCTGGAAATCAGTGTCAGCTCCCAAGCAAGCAATTAGCAGCCTGACTCACTTTTAGAGCCCTTTTTTTATTTTTTATTTTTTATCTTTTTTATATTTGGATAATGTTCCTTGTCGCTACTGTATGTCGTGAGACCCCCCTCAAATAGACAACCCCTTGTATCGGGGTAAAAATGAAAGAGAATTTTTTTTATAAGAACCTAGGATGATATTCGCTGCGAGTCACAACGTCTATCATTGTCAGGGCAGTGGGAGATCTTGAACCGAAGGCCTCCCACATATATTTTCTTGAATAATTCATTTCAAACTAATAATTTTAAGAATTTAATGTTAATTTATTTTCTTAAATGTAGCATAGAAATTCCTTTGAAATATATAATTGTTATAGTAAAAATGAAAATTAGATTACTATAATTCCTTTTATATAACAATATGTTTTATCACATATAATAACCAAAATAAATAAATTTTATTTAAATTTTAACAAAATTATATTGTAAATATATAAAAACTAACGTATTGAGAGTTATCATAAAAGATATATCATGATAGAAGTTAACAAAATTGAAAATTTTGGTTTGGTTCAATTATTATGTTGAAAAAACTTGAAAAGTTCAATTTAACCATTATATATATACATATAACAAAAATATATGCGATTTAATGAAAAATGAGTTACTTTATCATTTGAAATTTTAGATTTGAACCTTCAAACACATATGTTTTATAAGTTTTTAGAAATTCAATGAACTAAGGATTGAACTAAAAGTGATTTAGTTTTTTATTCAATTTTAAATAAGAAAATTTGGTCTCTTTAGAAATTTAAACCGATCAATTTCACACCCTTATATAATGATGCATCATAAATTATTTCATTGAGTAATGTCTGAAGTGCAAAAGATAAGATTAATGTTGGGAAAAATTGACTCCTTACAATCCAACAAATCCCTTCACCCTTTAGATCATAACTTGAATAAAAATACTTGAAAAATAAAAGAGAGAAAATACACAATAATTTAATGTGAAAAACTCCAAAATGGAGAAAAACCACGGGCGTTGTCAAAAGACAACTAAGAGAAAAATATTCACTATGTGGAAAATTATTACAACCACACTACAAAATATTTAACTCTCACACATGCCCAAAAACTCAACTATACCCAAGAGAATTTTCCTTTAAATTCTCTACTAGTATAGCTAATAGCTTTTAATGGTACATCAAATGTTGTTGGTGATTGACATACTTAACCAAAGGGGGGAGGAGTCTATTTATAACTTAAAGATTCCTCTCATTTTTTTTTATTTCCCGATGTGGGATTTTCCAAAACCAACAAATCTCCACCTTGGAAAAATCCCATACAATTCTTCACCATAATTAAAAAAAAAAAGAAAAACAAAAACAACAGCTACCAAATAACACCATCAGCTATGACAATCACAATTCTAAAATACAAGAATTGTCATACTCCATCATAAGAGTATACATACTTGGAATTCACCAACTCCAAGAATTTCCACCTCGGCCAGTTCATTTCGAAAAACTGCTAATAAGTTATGGTGCAACTTCCAATGTGGACTTTCTAGGAAGTTCATTAGCCATCGACATCAATTCCACCACACACCTTGCATCAACTGTCAACCAATGCCTGTGTGCAAACTGTGGACATGATACCTATTATACATCCTTTTCCATGGAAACTCAGTTGGTAGCTATCATGCCATGAGGATATATCTCTTTCCTTATATAGAAAGTTCATCGTCTCCTTCTTCAAAAACGGTCATATTAGCATGACTTTTGGAGCCATTAGCCGAATTAGCTCCACTATTTTTGCAATCCTTCTTTACATGTCTAGGTTACCCACATCCCCAGTAGATAATTTTCTTTTTGGAGTCTTTATTCTTCCTCTCATTTCCACAAACCGACAATGATGCACTTTCAGAAGACTTGTTTTCTCCATTTTTCAGCCTTCTTTCCTCAGAAATAAGCTTACTTGTCACTTCTGAAAAATTCACATTCTCTTTCCCATACATTAAAACGGTTTGCATGTGTTCATAGAAAGGTGGAAGAGACCAGATAAGTCTCAACGCTTTATCTTCATCATCAATTTTCACTCCAATAGATTCCAGTTCAGAAACAATCCTATTGAGTACACTAAGGTGGTCATAAATATTTGTACCTTCTTCCATTTACAATTTGTGAAATTGCTCCTTCAAATATAACCTATTTGAAAGACTTTTAGCCTGGTACATTTCCTCAAGCTTTTCCCAAAGCTCCTTTGTTGATGACCGTCTAGCAATATTAGCAAGAACATTTTTGGCTAAACAGAGATGAATCTGACTTGCTGCTCTCATGTCTAGCTCCTCCCATTCTTCTTCACTCATCTTGAATTTTCCTTTGTCTCCACTGCTGTCACCGGATTTATCTGACTCCTTTCCTTCGGACAAAGAAGTTGTCTTTCCTTTCAAGGCCTTATACAATCCAGACTGGATTAGTATATCCTTGACTTGTACTTGCCATAACCCAAAATTGATTCTCCCATCAAATTTCTCAATATCAAATCTGAAGCTCATTTTTGCTTAATAATGCACAGTACCTCCGTATACTTGAACAGTACTTTCTACTACAGTGACCTCTCATGTGAATAATGAGTGAACAATTGTGTCTACAAAATGCACTAAGAAAGTTTCTAGGAAAGATTGGGGGGACACAAATGGTACCACTTAAGTCTCAACCTCTTTAGGCGATTATAGCCTTTGTGACAAAACTTTCTTGGCTGCACTTACTTACACAATATTACACTCAATAAACACAATATTGTATTTAAAGGACCTCCAGTTGGATTACAACAATTTCTAAAAAATCTTTTCTGATGTGAAAGATCGAACAAAGCCGCAACCACAGAGCATACTAAGAATTTTAAAGAAATTCTTACGCCGCCTTCAAGCTCGTTACCAAACCATCGGCTCTGATACCAATTGTTGGGGAAAATTGACCCCTTACAATCCAACAAATCTTTTCACCCTTTAGATCACAACTTGAACAAAAATACTTGAAAATAAAAGAGAGAAACACACAATAATTTAACGTGGAAAACTCCAAAATGGAGAAAAACCGCGGGAGTTGTCAAAAGACAACCAAGAGAAAAATATTTACTATGTGAAAAATTATTACAACCACACTACAAAATATTTAACTCTCATACATGTCCAAAAGCTCAAGTATACCCAAGAGAATTTCCCTTTAAATTCTCTACTAGTATAGCTAATAGCTTTTAATGGTATACCAAATATTATTGGTGATTGACATACTTAACCAAAGGGGGGAGGAGTCTATTTATAACATAAAGACTCCTCCAATTTTTTTTTTATTTCCCGATGTGGAATTTTCCAAAACCAACAATTAACATAAATTATAAATCCAAGATATCACATAGTAGTAGTTAAAGGGCTATTTTAGTTGATATTCAATAATAAATCCGGAGTTCAAATAGTGTCAAAATAATTAAAATAACCATTTTAATTGGCTGCCCTAATCTTGTAATTGTGATTTTTTTTTTTTAACAACCGAGAGGTCAAGGGGAGTTGAACCCATGACCTCATCTTACAATATCCATCACCTGATGAGCTACCATGCTACAAAGGGAGGACTCTAATTATGAATTTTATGTGTTCTAATTTTAAAAATATTCATCTATTTCATATATATTGCAGATGATTTTACATGTATAACGCATAAATGTTCAATTATAAAATTTATAATGAGTGTTATATTTTTATTAATTAAAATTGAAATATTAAGATTTTTTTGTTACTTATTTATTAAATTGAGTATATAATATATGTAGTGAAGTAATTATTTGAACAATGGTTATTCTCTAACAAATACATATCCATCTCAATATCGTCTTCTGTCATTTAGCTCTTTCTTTCTTTTTGACAAATTTTTAAAGTACATCAGTAGGCTTGAACCGAAAGGGAGAGGAGAGGAGGTGCATCTCGAATCCGAGACATCTCAACACGGCTTTTTATCACTAAATCAAACTGGCTCGGGAATTTTATAACTTCTTTGGTCCTTCAGCGCCTTTTATACACATTTGAGCTTCAAAAGATTACCCCTAGTTTCCCCTTGTCAAAAAAAAAAAAAAACTGTGTTAGAGGGAGTTATATAACATTACACGACTCAATATTTAATAATATTTCAGTGTTAAACAAAAAGAAAGTAATATTCCCCACGTCTTCTTAATTTTATATCTTTGTCCCCATCTAAAAATTTGCACATCTTTTAATTCAATATTTTAAAAATTTCCATAAAAAATTCATCAATTGGCCGATGTTTTTTAAATTATTATTATTTTTCTTAAAATCCATTAACTTTGCAGTTTATCCGTTTGGGATCTTCCCCACCTGAGAGAACAGAACCATTATAGCTAAATTGCTGCTAGACAGCTGAAAAAAGAAAAGTACCTCCTTTAATCACTTTAATTTATTTTCAGTCAATAAATTAATTAATATATATGTTAATTAACTGCTTTGCACTCTTTCAAAAACAAAATTATGCTTCACTCTACCATTATTTTTTCCCCTTTAAGATGATAATGTTCAAATCGTAGTAAGTACAAAATGGCGAGCAAGGATTCACTCGTTATGACGAGGTGGCAGTGGAACTGTACTGGATTTGGCGTCCAAGGCTTACCAAAAATATGAAATAGAGGAAAAAATATTAATTAAGAACATAAAAATATTTTATTCTTTTTCACTATACATGGATGGAGGGGAAAATAAAGAAAGAGATGGTAATTGGAGATGAATAGATTTTTATGTTATTTGGTAATTATAAATATTTATAAAGGGAATGAGAACTATTACTTCTCATTCCCCTTGTAGAAGGAAAAAACAATTACATTCTAAATTGAGGTATAAAAAATTTTCCCTCTTGGGAGAAGAAATCAATTTATTTAAGTAGACATTCTTATCCCTATTATTTTATTAATAATCCTAAAATAACCCTTTTATATTTTAGGTTTTTATTTCTTATTGTTAATTTGTTATACACGTACGTTCTTTCATTTTAATTTTTCATCAACCTAAGAATTATTTTTAGGTTGGTTTTTTCCTTATATTTTTATGAATAATTTTTTTTATATTACTAGTTTATTAATAAATTGATGCTGAAAATTTTTTTATATTGATAAATTAGTATGCCCATGTAAACAATGACATATTTTATCAGAGTATACAGGTAAATCAACAAAATATATGTATAATTTAAAATATAAAAATATAATATAAATATGTGGGAAGATGTATTATATAATGTAATATATTGGTGTATTCGTCTTTTTACAATTATTATTTCATTTTTCTTCTACTTATCCAAACACAATTATAATATGTCTACTTACTTTACCTTTCCATTCATTTTTTATTGTCCAAATACAATTGGATCTAAAATTTTTTTCCCTTCCCTTCTCCTCCTTTCCCTTCCCTTTATATTCTCTTCCCTTCCCCTTCCCTTTATGTTGCCATGCATAGTGTTAAAGAAAGATAAAGACAAACATTTTTTTTAAAAAAAATTATTATTGTTTATAGTAATAATAAAAACTGCTTACTTTATATTTTATTTTTATTTTTGCAATGAAGGACCCATTCGAAAGGGGACATTGTGAGAGTGACTGTAAATGGTAAGACACTTGTCATTGAAGGCAGCAGGTCTCTACTGACAGAGTGAAATATCTGTCAAATGTGGATTGTGCCCCTCGCATAGTTTGGAGCTCGCTTCAATCAAGGAACGAGAACACAGTGCAATAGACTGAATGAAGCGTAGGAGCTAAAGTAATTAAGTTTTTTTTTTAAGAAAAAAAGCTCTTACCTCTCACTAATATGAATTATATTAGCCATACTGCTCCTGTCCTGTGTTGCATTTTAAATACCCGCAAGCGCACGGTTATGGTTGCAGTGTAAAGGATTATCGTTCCCACAGGGATTGTATATTGAGTACTAATATCTCTACTTATGATCTTAGCTAGTAAATCGAATAAAAGTGATTTAGCAAATAAAATATAAAGCAAAACAATTGAAACTAATAAAATTAAATAATGAAAACTTAGAGCCTAGGTATAGTTTCACTATTCCAATCTGATCTTGAACACATTAACAAACAAAAGACATTGATTTCAGTTAAGGGTAATTGTTCTAATTTACCTAAAGCCTCTCTCGAGTTCAATTAAGCATGCAAAGATTAAAGTTTAACCTACTCTCGTGATTAAAAAGTTAATCTAAGCTCATTAGGTTCCTTAACAATTATTGGTTTACCACCGTA
>CATIWK010017588.1:0-24038 GCA_949634005.1 Mallotus japonicus | reverse complement strand
TTATTATTATTATTTAGCGAGAATTTACTTTGATTATTTGTGTTATATAATATTTTAGTATTTTAAAAATAATAGTTAGTGTATTTTAAATACACTTTACTATTTTATGTTTTATGTATCAAATACATTTAAGTATATACTTTTAGATGTGAGTGTGTATAATATATATATATATATATGTACTTTTGAACTTGTGGTGGAGATTTTTTTTTCTTTATTATTATTATTATTAGAAAATAAAACTTATAAACCCCACTTATTCTCTCTTTCTTTCGGGTGTCATTTTTTTTCTTCCTTGCTTTGTCTTCTTTTTCTTCTTCTTCTTCTTCCACCGGTCAGGCCTGTCACTGCGCCTCCACCAGCAGCATCCCAGGCCGTCCACCTCGAGCTCACCACCATCTTCTTCCTTCTCTTCCCGGTCAGCCTGCAGTTGCCTCCCTCCCTACTGCATTTGCCGGTTTCTGCTCAACATGGCAACAGCATTTTGGGCGCCATTTTTGGCAATCTTGAGCTCAAGTTGAAGCTCACTTCTAGTACATCATCAATCCATAGTTAGTTTAGGTAATTCCTTCTCAAATTCTTCATTTTTGTTGAGTTAAATCCTAGCTTAAATGGGTCACTTGGTAGTTTAAATTAGTTAATGTTAGTTTGTAGTTAGATTAGTTGTTAGGAGGTTAAATGCTTGGTAAATAAGTAGTTTTTATAATTTTTATCAATTTATTTTAATTATTTTAGTTATATGGTGGAAACTTTGATTTTGTGATCTATATGTAAATTAATTTTAATTAAATGTTAATTAGCTTATTTGAGAGCTAATTTGATGGTTATTTATTTTCCAAGTTTTTTTTAAATTTTTAGAAATTATTTGTAAATTAAATGATTTTTAAAGTATAGATATATATTTGAGTTTAATTGATTTTGTTGGATTTTAGTTAAAATTATAATGTATATTGTTATTTTTATTTAATAGGGATGTAAATTCTTATTTATTAGGTAAATTAGTAATTTATGTATTTTAGCTAATTTTAGTGAATTTTTCGGAAATATACAAGTAAATGTATAATTATTGTAGTATTTTATTTATTTAGTAATTTAATGATTTTAAGTGAGTAAATAAATGATTTTAAATAAACTTAATGTTAGTTTTATATTTCAAAGAATATATGTTGTTAAAAGAATTTTTGGAAATTTATTACCTATTTATAAGTAATTATTGAAATTACTATATAGTATGTAAATATTGGATTTAATTAGTATTTTTAAGCTTAAGTTAATTATTGGATTATTTTTATGTTTTATTGAATGAATTGAGTAAATATATTATGTATGTTGTGAATTTATATTATAAATAAGATTTGAGTTATCGAGAATTTTAAATTATAAATTTGAATTTATTTGAAATATTAATTCACGCATGTTTTGTTTTAATGGTTTTATTAAGTAATATGAGTATTTATATTAGTTGTTTAAGGTTATTGAGTAATGATATTATTTTGATTTAATTTTAGTAATTTATGTAAATTTTGAAGATAAGTTTTATTTACATTAAATAGTGCTGATATTATTTTGATTTAATTTTAGTAATTTATGTAAATTTTGAAGATAAGTTTTATTTACATTAAATAGTACTATTATACCTTATTTTGTTAAGAAAATTACTTATGATATTTAAATGGGGTTTTTATGATTTTAAAAAACTATTTATACAGTATTAATTATTCTGTGAATTGTGATCTCGGTTGGGCCACAAGTGTAGTATGGGGGCCCAACCTGATTTGTGAGACTGTGTGATATTAGAAGTGTTGTTTAATTGCAGGAACAGCTCTACTTCGGTAGAGAGATGTCCGTTTTACAGAGGAGACTCTGCCGAATTTTCGGTAGATTTCTCGTAAAATGTGACATTAGTACTGCTAGTCTTGAGTCTTTCTTAGAATTTTCTCGTGTCTAAGATTAGGATTTTGATCCTGTTATTCCTTTTCGTTTTCTTTAGCTACTCCGGGACCTCGACCCTTGCAGCAAAGACAGTCGGGTCAAAGCAGAGGAGCGCATTCCACCTGTGAGTTGATTTTATGGAATGTGTGCTAGGAGTAGTATATATAGATATCTATTTTCCTCAAATTAAGCATGATATTTAAATAAATCATGAATTTTAATTGTGCTAGTATGCATGCACGTTTACACGAAGCATGAACATTTAATTATTTAATTATTTATTGAAGTATTTATTTATTTAATTATTTATCATGAGATTATTTACTTAACTGTTAATTTATGATTTATAAATTTAGTTAAGTTTCTATTTACTAAAATTATATGCTTTGAAATTGGTAGAATATGCTACCTGGTGGGTATCACCATGACTGTTGCGCAACAGTAGTGACTTGAATGTATGAATGAATTGTGTTG
This sequence comes from Mallotus japonicus, assembly GCA_949634005.1. Lineage (NCBI taxonomy): Eukaryota > Viridiplantae > Streptophyta > Magnoliopsida > Malpighiales > Euphorbiaceae > Mallotus > Mallotus japonicus. The sequence continues at coordinate 21,632 of CATIWK010017588.1, read as the reverse complement.
GGTGCCCTGGTTGATTAGGTTAAATGTTACTGGTTGGACCCTGGTTGATGCTTTTGCTCTCTGGGCACCAGATAACACTTAGGAATAGAGGTATGACTGTGGCTGGACCCTGGTTGATGCTTTGCTCCCTGGAAACCGGTAGTCAATTGGATTTAAGAGAAAGTCAAATGACTTTTAGAATTTTTTGGATTAGGGGTTCTACCAAGTTTTCAGTAAAAGAAATTTTATTATATGGTTTTATTCAAGGATTTTCTTATTTAATTGATTAAAGAATTTTCAAAGTAAAATATCTATTTTACTTTATTGATTTTAAAAATGATTTTGATAAATGTTTTAAAAACAGCATGCATTTCATAAAGTTGATTCACTCAGTGAGGTCAGATTCCCCTCAACATTTTTTTCAGGACCTCACAGTCAGCTTGCTAGTGCCTCTACATTGCACCGTGTTCATTCGTCCCCGGCTGCATTATGTATGTCAGATTAGATTATACATTGTATAAGTGAATTCTAGACACCGCAGTAGTTGCTTAATGAAACGGGATTTTATTTGTATTATGATTTTAATTGTTATGAGATATCATATTATTGTATTTGAAGAATACTTTTATTTATGAAATTTGAATATTTATGTTTTGCATATGAGTATTTATGTTTTGTTGATGGGATATTTATGCATTGTGATTTTAAGTTTGATGTTTAATGTTTTAAATTCGCGAAAAAATTTTTAAGGCTTACTATGGGTTTCGGGTACTTTAAGTATTCCCATTCCCTAGTGCCGGTCACGGACCTATTGGTTCGGGTTGTGACATGATCAATGTCATGGCGCCAGACACTTGCCAAAATTTAATGATGGTTTTGGTTATCCTCATTCAATCCATCTTTAATAACTCTACATTTGTTCGGTATCCTTTGCCCATCTCTAATTCGACGTTAATTAGCAACATATTGTTTCTGTCGCTAATACGCATTTTTATTTTGCCTATTTTTAGTAGTGTAAGCCAAATTTGGGTGCATATTAAAGCTTCTACAATCTTAGGAGTTAAAGACTCCTAAATGTATCAAGCACTCTAACATCAATGCTGAAAGCAGATCTCGAAGTAGCTGCAAAGCTTAGAACTGCTAAAGCCATTCTAGAGAGTAGAGGGAACCTTTAGCATATAACTTCCACCATCTTAATATATCTAAATCCTTCTCTTCCTCTAAAATTGACTTAGTCAAGTAAGTATTAAGATCAAACTTTTTACTTCCACCAACATCGCTCTCCATTTTATGCTACTTAAATCTTGCTTTCAACACCGACACTTGTTTTACAGAAATAGTAAAAGCAAAAATAGAGATAGATTGGCTAAGATCAAATGATTTAAAAGCATATTGGCTAAGATCACTTTGTCCATACTGTAGACGGCGGGGTTTGGCGCGTACTCAAGTTTCTTACAACCGTGACACTGTTTGAGCTCAGGGCTCTAGAGAACACACTACCATTGTCACAAAGACATGGCGTGGAGATGCGGAGTAGCCACCCAGGGTAATAACTGGGACAAATCGATGAGTGGTGGTAACTCGATTCTCTAAACAAGTTGCACCATAACCAGGAATTCTGGATACTGAATACCAACTTCTCTAGTCTTGTGTTCATTTAGAATTAGTTTATGAATTACTATCTTATCCTCTAATTACATGCAATTTCATAAAAACCCAATTTTAAACATCCATAAATCCCAAGGCAACTAATCATGAAATTACACATAAGCAATGCATGCATTCAAAGCATATAAACCCTAAGTTAGTCTAATCTATATATTTTAATTAAAGTGAGCTAGTTTACATATTATGAAAGCTTAAATTAATGAGCTCAGTCTAAATTGATTTTATTAACTAAGATGATCTTATGTATAAATTAGCTAAGTGGGCCTAAATGCATTCTAACGTAAAATCTAAATTAATTATGGGCCTAAAATCATTTAATTAATCAATATAATAAACAGAGTGATCTAATGATTAACCTAAAACCCTAAAAGCAAAGGAACAAGCAAACATGGAAACAAACAATAATCAATAAAACTAAATAAATAAAAAGCATAACAAACGATAAACAAAAAAATAACTAAATAAAAATAACCATAAAAACAATAAATAAATAAAAATAACCATAAAAACAATAAATAAAATAAATCAATTAAAACATGCATTCAATGATTTCTAACCCTAATTTAATTAACTTGCAACCTAAAATTAATCTAAAACCACCATTAATTTTATTAATATTTTACCAAATTAAACCTAATTTACTAATTGATTAAAAGCAGAAAATTAAATAGTTTCATTATTCCCACTATTGGGGCTATTACAATCTACTAAAAAATAAAATAAAATAAACAATTAAGTACAAACCCAAAATAAAACATAAAATAAATAAAAACCAAAAAAAAAAATAAACCCTAAGGAAACTAAATTAAAACATAATGAAACCCACGACATTCCATGGACCTTTGTGAAGTCTCCATAGATTTTCTCCATCACAATATGCTCATGTCACTCCATCCATCATAAATACAAAAAAAACAAACAAATAAAGGTTAATACAAAATCAAATTAAAAATTAAAACAGAATTAAATTAAATAAATTTAAGAATTATATTAAGAATTAAAATAAAATAAAAAAACAAATAAATCAACGAAAAATAAAAAGGAATAAGAAGGGAAGATGATGTATGGATGCTGCATTGATTTGCTCCTCAGAGTGGTGTATGTCACCATTTGCTTTTGAAATAAATCTTCAGAATTGATTTTCGTTTCTTCTCGGCTTGCTGCGTTCTCTTCAAGTTTTAGAATATCAAAATCTTTTTGAAAGCTTTTCTTTCTCTGAGAAAAAAACCTTCTTTGCGTTACAGGAGAAGCTCCACCAGAAGTCCTCCTGAAACCAAGAAGTATAAGTTGTAAACAGCAGTCCCAAAAGTCCCTGTCCCAAGAGTTAGCTGGGCTTTTATAGAAAACCTAGTTCAAAGTCATGTAGCTATCTATGACTTCAGGTGATAAAATTAGAGTCTAAAAAGGACTTTAAAACAGAGATAAATCCTTTAATAGGAGTTTATCGCATCATCCGATCAATCAAAACATCAGAAAAACTAATTTTATTTACTAAAAAATTAAAAAAATAGAGACAAAACGTAATTAGGACTGCATAATCCCGATCGGGATTATGTATTTCCGATTGGAAATACATAATTTTGATCGGAATTATGTATTTCCGACCGGAAATGTGTAATTCCGGTCGAAATTACATATTTCCAATCGGAAATATGTATTTTCGATCGGAATTACATAATTCCGATCAGTTTTTTATTTTTTATTTTAATTTTTAATTACTAAAAGACCCCTGAAAGAAAAAAAACTTTCAATTTAGTCCAAAAACTCAATTAAATCCTTGAAAAAAAGCAGTTTAGCCTTTGAGATCCAAAAATCAAATCCTGAGGATCTATTTATAATGAATTATCATCATCGAAGTCCTCTGTCGCATCCACACTCCCTTATCCCGGAATTGGGTGTCTACACATACACAATCATATAATTAGCAAACAATGCAAAGAGATTGTTTTTTACAGATTCAGTTAGGCTTTCACTAACAACATGCCCATACATTTGAGATAAAGAAAAAGACAAGTATTAAAGTTTGTCTGAAGGATCTAACACACTTGCCTTAAAAATTAAATTATTCACTCTCTCATTATCCCCCAATATTTGTCGAACTTTTGTTTCATACTCATAAACATTGATCTCATGTTCAAGTCATCAGATAGCTTCCACTCATTCAAAATGCAATACAAATAAGAAATTTTAAAAAATAAAGTATTGGAAGTGACATAATGAGAACCAAAAGTTCTCAAAGTCATATCATAAAGGTGTTGAAGTAATTCCACCATTTTATTCACAAAAATTGAATTAAAGTAATTAGGCATATCATCTTTCAAATCAGATTTAAATGATGACTCTTGTTCATTAAATTTGTCAAATGTTTTTTCAAATACACAGGCAGTTTTGAGCATTAAGTAGGTGGAATTCCACCTTATTGGAGCATCAAGTGAAAAATATGTTTTAGATTCATTGCCAACTAACTCAACCAATTCTTTAAATTTTCTAAGTCTAACTAGTGAGTTTTTGATATACCTTCTAACACATTCTCTAACTTTCTTAATAGACTCATTGACATCTTTCAATCCCTCTTACATAATTAGATTCAAAGTGTGTGCAATACGCCTTATATGTAAATATTTACACCTAATAGAACTTATACCACCAACTTAACATTTTCTTTTTGAAGTAACCCATAGTTGTGTCATTAGATGATGCAATATCTTATGTAACAAAAAATATATTTTTTAGCCCCACCCAGGCATACAAATTTTCAATGACTTGGCTATATAATGACTTTTGTGAGTTAAAACTGGACAAATAGTAGAACTTTCTTATATAGCTTTCATTGATCATCTATAAAGTAAGCAATGATGCACATATAAATAATTTTTTGAATAGATGTCCATGCATCAGTTGTAATACTCACCCTTTGATAATGATTTCCTAAAAAATTCTTTAAGGACTACCTGTCAATCAAATAAACATTAAAGCAGTCCCTTGTCAAAATCCATCTAGATGGTAGTTTAAATATAGGACATGCAACACTTAGGAATTTCTTAAACCCCTCAGATTCAACAAATTTGAAAGGCAGCTTATAAAAAATAAGCATATGTGCAAGTAAATGTCCTATAGCCTCTTGGTCAAATTTTCAAGTTCCTATGAAACCTAGGGTTCTGTGTTTTTAGCTTCCACAGTATTAGAAACATGTTACAATGTTAATAGTTTCTATCTAGTATTTCTATCACGAGGATTTTTCATGCAATTAAGTACATGATTCTTAAGAGATGTTGTGTCATGTTTTTTAGAGTGACAGTTATATAATTTAGAATAATAAAGACATCTTACATATATCATTACTCCTGCCTCATCTTTAATCTCCTCAAAATGTTCCCATGCTTTAGATTTGTGTTCAACTTCCTTTCTTTTCTTTGCTTTTGGAGCTGTCTGAGGCTGCTCAGTATTTGTAATTTGAGAGGCTTTCGCCATTGGATTTTCTTTATTAGGTTCACTAGTAGCAGCTATTCTGCTGCTACTGCTACTGGTTGTACCAACATTATCCATCCACAAGTCATAAATACCAATCCACCAAAATATTAGAAAACAGAAAAGAAAATAGAAAATACCCATACATAGAAATCACATAACTCAAACAAAACATACAAATTTCATACAAAGAAAAGAAGTAAACAACTATTAAATAAAAAGAATTATATACTTGTTATAATAGATATAAATATTATTATTTATTATTATAATTATACTATATAAATATAATATCAACAAAATACAAAAACTAAATAACATAGAAATAATTAAATAAAAAACACAAAAAATGCAAAAATATCAAAAAATAAGACACATAAATCAAATCACATAGATTATTAAATAAAAAATATCAAATATTATTCGGACTTCAAAGTCACAAAAAATTATTAAATAAAAAGAAAATAATAATAATAATAATAATAATAATAATTATTATTATTATTATTATTATTATTATAAAGAAAATTTAAAAGAACAAAAGAAGTCAAAACATCAACATGCAATATTATAATCACATTCACAACATGCAACATCAGATTCATAACAAAACCTAGAATCAAATCATACACAAATATATTACTTAAATAAATCACAAATTCATAGTCACAGAATCACTTTGTTTATAGAGCTTTCACCTTGAATCTTTATCTAATGCCTTGAATCCAAACGAAGTAATCACAAGTCCACAATCCATAACAAAAAACAAATAAATAAAATGAAATACATCAATATTCATGTGATAAATTATAAAAAATGGTTAAATCACAAGTTTAAACACAACTTAACTTACACAAGAATAGCAAATAAAAGGAGAGTAGGAATGATGAGATTCATGAGAACATAAATCAATAGAGAGAAAGAAATAAGGAAGAGAATATCAGAACAAGTTGTTCTAAATGATAAGATGAGGAGTTATGAGAGCAGGAGTCGAGGAGGGCGAAAAATGAGGTGAGGAATGAAAGGTTAGAGAGAGGAGATGGTTGTAGAAATAGACTAGGGTTTAAGAGGTTGAGAGAAAATGGAGGGATAGAGAAAGAAGAGGGAGGTGAAAATAAGAAGAGATGATGAATAAGAAGTATTTATAGTTAGGGTTATAAAGGCATAAATAAAAATGACGTCGTTTTGAATCTAATTGGGTTATTGGAAATTCGAATGGTTTAGTTTAATGATTGCTCAAACTGAACCGCCACCTGCAAACCAAAAATTTCTCTTTTCTCCATCCTAATTGAATTAACTATCTACATTAACTGAACTATTGCTTCAATTTTGGCTCGAAAAAATTGGCTCGGCCAGAAATTACACACCCTAATGTGAATGTCAATAATACCATATGATTTGGCCTAAAATGTTAAAAAAAAGATGAAACCTAAGTTTTCATGCTCTGGTAACTTTATCAAACCCTTGTCCTAACTTGAAAATTTAGTTGTCATTTTTTAATCAATTAATTAAACGCAATATATAATAGTTAGCTTAAAAATTTATAAAACTACATATAATGCATATTACATTTTTACATTTACATTTTATAATTATTTTCCATATCTTTTTAATTTATATAATGAAAATATTTAAAATTTAACACTATTATTTTGATAATTAATTAATTCCTTTTCCAAACAATTATAAAAGCATGTCATTGATATTGATTTACTTCAAATTTCAAAAAAACCTAATCGACAATATTAATAGCTTTGCTGAAATATATACTATGAGCGCTTAAAATGCTAATTACATTGACCATCATCCATATCCTCAATATTGGTCTCCAAATGCCAAAATTTGAGTAATCAAATGATAAAAATACTTTTTAAGCCATTAAAAAGTTAAAATTCAGGTAAAACTCCCTTACATTGTCCACAAAATTTAAAAAAAAAAAAAAAGCACTGGACTCCAAATCTACCATACAATAGAACGCTACCAAGAGGAGACTGGCTCTTTATGCGCTCCAATTGAATCAAGATAGAAGCCACACCTTCCATGAAACCCGGCGAGCTTGTCACCAGCTGATGCAATATTAAAGTGAGTTCCCTTCTTTAAGCCAAATGGTCCATAGCTCCTCATATTGCTTATAAATGCGATCGACTGAACAATTTCATGAAAGCACTCGGCAGCACCATAAGTTCCTGAAACTGAAATGAGAAACTCATTCGGATGATCCAATAAGACCTGCAAGAGAAGAATCATTAACAATAACCAATGCTAGAACCCACATTTGAATGCTTCAGAACCAAAAACAACGACTTTGCCTGTGATTTTGAGGCTGTACATATAAGCAGCACGCATCATCAACAACTAAATGTGCTGAAAAATATGAGGATGCATCGGAATGTGACAAGTTCCAAATGTTGAGGAAAAGTTGAGAGCATGCAAGTACATTATTTACATGGTTTGAACATGTAAATTGTAGACCAGAAAATGCAAGTGACTCCTCACCTTTCTGTGCTATTTTAAAAACTCAGATTGCAAATAAATAACTGGTCCACCAGTTATTTTTTCTAAGGACATTCTGATTGTTGATTTTTGAGATTAATTTTCATCTGATTCAAAAAGAAAAGACTGCCCTTTACTATGTAGTTCATTAGTATTTAGATTATTTGACCTTCTTGTTAATCAAGAATAGAAAAATAAACTAAACGAACTCCGAAAAGGGATAACTCAGTACTGACCTTTTCTAACTTGCCTTCAGCTTTTGATCCATGTTTTGCAGACCATAAAGAGCGGCCATTGTTATCATACTCGAAACTGATTGATTCAATACCAAAATCACAAACTGTTAACTGTATTTGTCTTAGCGCTGCATGAACTCCATCATCCCAGGGATCTCCACCTAGCCCTCCAAAAGGGCCAAGGGAAATTGGCCGTTTTATGTATACTCCTAAAGAACTTAGACAGCGACTAGATGTTCCATGAAATCCAATGATCTTCTTGCCTTGAGATGATATTGAGAAAGGGTCACCTCTTGCAGAGCCAAAAGGTCCAAATGTTCTTCTATTGCTTTGGATTGTGAGACAGTGAATATAAGGAGAAGCATTTGAACCATAATATCCTGAGATTGAAACTAAATACTCACTTGGGTAGTCAAGTTTGACCTGCATAATCAAAACTATGAACTATTGATGTCCGTAGTTCAATACACCATTAATTTAAAAAATTAAAAAAAAAAGAGTAAAAGAAATGTTTTTTTTTTATTTTGTTAAATTAAAAAATTAAAAATATCTTATTTGTAATTTTTTTCATATTATTTTGGAGTTTAGTTTTATTATATTATACTTCAATACTCCATTGATTAATATTATTAGTTTTTAGAGATATAAAATTAATGTAATATAAAAATTTAATAATATAATAATGTTTCAAGTGATTTACTATAAACTAATTATCAGAAAATGCTTAAAAATATTAAAATTTATCTTATAAATAAATTTTCAAGTAATTTTTGTATTTAAGATTTCTCCCGATCATTCTTAAAAAAACACGAATTAACTCGTAAGTTCATAACTTTACAAATTAAAATTATTTAAACGAGTTAAAACATTTACAAATTGTAATCAAGTAAAATCATGCTATACTATTACTTTACTCAATTTTACTATTTAGAGTTATATATGTTATTATAATTCTTACTAAATATGCAAAAATATAAAATGAGATTAATCATAGACCACTAATCTCTTGAATCTGAAATGTGAGAGCAACTTAAAAAAGGAAGTGATGGAGACTAACCATAAACTTGTTGCCACCAATGCTTGCACCATGTCTTGACGACCATACAGAACGCCCATGCTTATCATACTCTATTTGTATTGAATCAATCACAGATCCAGCTCCTATGATCAATTGCCTGACAGTAGAGTAAACTCCATCATCCCATATATCACTACTTTTCCACCCTTTTGGCTCAATAGTTTCATACTGATAGGACATAGGAATTGGCTTTAAATAAACTCCAATGGAGTTCAGATAATCACCAGAGGTTCCATGAAATCCAATTATTTTTCCACATGCTGATGAAAGTGAGAAGCCATTGTTTTCATTCTCAATTCCGAATGGTCCATATGTCCTTTTATTGCTTTGAATGGTCAATGATTGAATTATAGTAGTAGTAGTACAAGAGTCTGAATTATATGAGCCCGAGAGTGATATGAGGAACTCATCAGGATAATCAAGTTTGATCTGCAAAAGATGAATTCATCCATAATAGCTAAAGATAAAGAGATTAAGGGATTAAAATGATTTGAAGAGAAAATTAGAGGACTAAAAATTTTTGGTAGTACCCTTTTTGAGGCAAAATTGAAGTTAGGTTACCAAAAAAAATAAATTAAAGTTTAGTACCTAAATTGCAATAAGTGTAAAGTTGAATGACCATCAATGCATTTAATCCAGTCATGTAGACATGGCCAATGCAATTTCAAACATTTGAAGTTTATGCAAAATGCTGCTGGTGTGGTCAATTCACATAGTCACAACCCGGCCCTTCAATTAACAAAGCAAGGAGAACAACAGGGAATTGGAGTTGATACAGATCAACGCATACGGGCACATGAGCATAGCCTTACTGAGTCAGAATAAGGTACCACATATTGTTATTAGATGACTAAACTAGAATGGCCTGACTGCATATCGTAAATAGCATAGTATTCTAATCAGTTGCTTTCGGTGTTCAGAAAGTTCACGCTAGGATCAAAACTCGGAGGTCTAATAGTAGAAAAGAGTCTACCTTCAATGAATTTGAGAATTTTGAAAATCAGCCGACATCAAGTATCAATTTGCCGCGACTTATACACTACAACCAAATGGAGTCTCTGAAAGGACGAACATGATAGTAACAGAGATGGCCAAAAGCATGATGATTGAGAAAATTTTGCATAAATGGTTTTGAGAAGAAGCTATGTGCACAATCTAAGTATATCCCCACATTGTCTGCCAATGGTTGGGATCAAAACAATCTGCTAAACATGAAAAAGTTTTTTTTTGGCTCAATTTGTCATGCTCAATCCTATTCATGATGTCAAGATAAGTTAGATAGATGACAATGTGGAGATCAGTATTTCATTAGGTTATGCAGCTTAATTAGCAGTGTATATATGGAGTGAACAATGTCCATACAATGTAAGTAATGTTGAGTAGGGGAAAATTCAAATTGATGAGGATACTTCTTGGAACTGGAATGTTGAACATGCTGAAAGAGAGACTTCTGATACTCAACAAATTCCTGATTCTTATTGTGTGTCAGATGATGAATATGAGTCTGATTAACTATAAAGCACTTCTTGAGATATGTAAAAAGATGAAAATTAGTTGTCTAATGGCCAACTAACTAATTATAATGAAACCTTCTTTCTCAAAAATAAATAAATAAATAAATAAAAATAAAAAATATTATAATGAAACCTCCAAATATGAAAAATGGCAACAACCTACAAAATCGCAATGCGTATAACAAAGAAAACTCAATTTTGCACTTGGCAACCTGGTAAGGAATAAGATGAGTGCAAGATGGGTTTACGAAAACTAAGTTGAATCTGGTCCTATCTTTAGTCACAAGTCAGGTTGGTGGTTAAAGGCTATGCACAGTAAGAAAGTGCGAATAAAGTCACCTTTGCAGTATTAGCAAGTGCCTAGCATGCAAGGAAACTTCAACTGGTAGTCATTTTCAGGTTTTTACTTTTTCCTATTTTCACCTCGTACTACTTAATGACACTATTAGATTGACATTGGCTCTTACAATTCAGTCACAATTTTGAATGTTGAACTACAAAATGCAACTAGAAGGTGTATGGGCTCAAGGAACTGGAATAGCGGAGCGAACCCTCATTTGACCTCAAGGGCGCAGAAGCAGTGAGAATGAACCCCATTTGATCTTCAAATCTTGTTCGTGCAGATGCAAAGTTTAGTAGATATTATCCATGTATGTTGATGACCTGCTGGTTATAGGGAATGATGCTCAATTATTGCAGGAATTTATGAAAGAAATGACTAATCTCGAGATGATGAGGTGTTTTCTTAGGATGAAGATAAGTCAAGTCCAAGTATCACATTAATATTTCAAAAAAGAAAAATGCATAATGTTTTGAAGAAGTTCCATGTGGATCAATGGTGTTTGGTATATGAAGAAACTTGAATGCTTTCTTTGAAAAAAAACAGGAAACTTGAATTTAAAAAAAAAAAAAAAGAACCACTTCAGGTTATGTGTTCTGAGATACAAGAGAGAAAGGGAAAAATTTTCTGTGATTGAGGGGCTCTTTGCCTTCTTCTATTTTCATGTTTATTTTCTAATTAATTAATCAGGTGATGAATAGATATTGCAGGACATCGGTCGTACGGATGATTTTTTTTCTTTTTTCTTTGACAAAGTCCGATTAGTTTCTTCAATAGTATTGCAAAGGGTGTTTGGAGGCCTCAGTAGCCGTGAAAAATTCTCCATTTTCTCTTTGAAACTTCAGATGTTAGAGTTTATACACTATCAAGACTAAAAAAGAATAGTGTTTTGTGAAGATTTCAAGTGGTGATCTCAAATGAGAATTTGCTACAACTTAATTATATTAATCTTTAAGAGTTAACTTTGTTTAGATGAAAGTCATTATGTTAGATTTATTTTTGTATCCTTCGATTTTCTTTGTATATTATATCAATAAAATTTTATCTTTGGCCCAAAACAAAAGTCTTATGGAATGTGTGGGTTAAATATTTTCAAAGTCAGCCAACTATGCTCTTATTGCAGTTTAGGTATTAAATTTTAATTTGTTTCCTTTGATAACCCAACTTTTATTTTGTTTTAAAAAGGGTACTATCCAGAATTTTTAATCCTTCAAATTTAAGTTTTTCAATTTAATCCAAAATTGTAAAGAATTTTAGAAATTCATTTCATCACCTTTTTCCACGACTCTAATACTACTCAGTGTGAGCATGCTTCTACTAGGCGAAATCGAAGAGTTACTTAAGGATAAAAAAGGATAAGATCTTAAATTTCTAAATTCTTTTAGTTTCTCAAACTCATTAAAATATCAAGAGCTAACAACAAGATGCAAATGTTATTTAGAGTCAAGGAGATTATCTAAAAATATAATAATTATATTAATAATACACAACTTTCTGTTACATTCAACACAATCACGATACTGGTTGTGATATTTTAAATGAGTATTAAATTCTTTTTGAAAAACTTCAAATAATTCTTGTCTTAAATTTCTTAAACTATTAGTATTAAACCGATCAAACAAACAAAAATAATAAACAAGATTTTCTACAATAGAAGACATAAAGTAAATAAAAATCTAAATAAAATTCTATTTTATTTATTTTCTATAGAACTTATGGACTTATTTGTAATGAAAGTTCACGTTTTGACTAAATTGGTAATCCTGAATTCTTCATGGATTCGAAAAAGCTTTTGGGTAATCATTAAATAAAAGTACAACAACTAAAAAGATACAAATTGAAGTTTAGTAACCAAAATGAAATAATGCCAAAGTTTGGTACCCTCCTAAATAATTAACCTGGAATGTGTGCATATATCTCAGTAAACTGTATAAATGATCACTAAATTTTGTATTTAACTACAACTTAGTTACAAACCTTTAATTTATAACGGTTTTAATTGTATTTGTATAGATACACATATTTGTATTGTAAAATGACTCATTTTTAGTTATCAAATTTTTATTTAAATTTCACGTGTAGTCCCTGCAAAATTTTTTTATCCATAAACAGTCCAAAATTACCATTTCCATCAAGAATTTAAAAATAGCATATAAATAAGTCCAATTTTATATATTTATATAGACATTAATACCCAGGCCTCTTGGCCTGGGTGGGAAGGCTTCCCTCTTAGGAAGCCCCCCGTGGGGGTTCGAACCCCACGGGAGCCCCCTCCCCTCCCTTTGGTCAAAAAAAAAAAAAAAATATAGACATTAAAGGAAAAACTAAAATCTATCTTGAGGGATGAACACCCTTGAATTATCTTTATAAATTGTTAAATATAATATAATATACAAATATTTTACTATTAATATATTATTTATTATATGTAACAAATTAAAATGATATTTCAATAAAAAAATAAAAAATATATATTTATATTTTATTTAAATATAATATAATATAGAAATATCTTAAATAAAAATAAATATTAACATATGCTTTGTTTTCTAATCAAATAATGTTTTTGAATAATGAATAAGGTATTTATTTCTCAAGATATTTTTTAATTTTTTTTCACTAACTTCTATATAAATATAGAAAATATAGGTTATCTTTAAATTTTAGACTAATATAGTAAAGCTGAATTGTTTATGAACCAAAAAATATTATGAAGACTACTCACGAAATCTAAATAAAAATTTGATAACTAAAAAATACACATTAAAATTTTGTAAATAAATTATAATCAAACGCAAATTCAATGACTATCTGTATAATATAGCCGCATATATCCTTTAAAGTAAGGAATGTTGACTAAAAGTAGACTTATTAATGTATTAGGTTTGGACTGTTGTAATTGTATTTGCAAAGGGCTGCTATATGAGCAACATTGTCAATGATCATTTGAGAAAGAAATTTGTTCTGTCCCCATTTTCATTTTCTTATTTTTGTTCATTTGCATATTTTAAATATTAAAAGAATAAAAGAAAAACTTCATTAATGACTTGGATTATAGGAAATTTTCTGTTTATTTATATCAAAATTACAATTTAAAAGTGTATTTGAAAAGTATAGAAATGGAAAACTTCAATGAAATAGATTCTAACTAGTAAAGAGCAAATTATGTTTTCATCTTTGTTTGAAAATCAAAATTGTACATCCTTATTTTTAACTTTCTCCTAAACTTTTTCATTAGTATCTTATATATATTACAACACATTTGAGTCCTCACATTTTATGAGGATAAAACAATTGAATCACTCAATTTTAATATGATAAAATAGTTTAGTCCTTTAATTGGTTTAAGATTTAAAATTTCAATACTAGCTAAACTTTAGATACCTATACATGTCTCTATCAGTACAATAATCAAAAATCAAGTTGTAATTTTTCTAAATTCATAAATTTTAATTAATTTATTATATTTATTTTACTTAATTTCATTAATTTTTATTCATTTTAGGGTTGTATTTACCTAAAATTTAGATAATATGTAAAATAAATAATTTTAAAAGAAAGTAAAATTGATGAAACTAAATATAAAAAAGTGATAAGATGAAATTGATGAACTTATGAAAATTATATATTTATTTTTTATTTTAAAGTGTTGATGAAGTAATGTATAAATTAGTAGATATTGTGATTTTAAATTTAAAATAATTAAAAAAATAAAGGATTAAAATATGTGTCTTATTAAAAATATAAGGATTCAATTTTTAATTTTTGTAACTAGAGGGAATAAAATCTCTTATTTACTAAGATACTAGCAAAAATTTAACGGAAAAATAAAATATTGACGGAAGTAAAATAAAAGAAGAAAACAAGTCAATTTTCAAATGAGAGTAAGAAAAGTGTAAATTATGTCAAATTTACTCTTTAGTAAACTAAAGACTATTCTCAACCATCTAACAAATAAGTGAAACTAACAAATAAGTGAAATCAACAAATGCAAGATTTATTTTCAAAAAAAAAAAAAAAACAAATGCAAGATTTTTTATTGTACTAACCGTGTACGTCTGGTTTCCGGTACTTTCCCCATGCTCTGAGGACCATATAGTATGCCCATTCTTATCATACTCAATGCAAATAGAGTTCACTTGGGATCCACAAGTAATAACCATTTGCCTAATTGTAGTGTAAAATCCATCATCCCAATGGTCACGGCCTTGTCCTCCAAATGCACTAACAAACTCAGAAGGTTTCGGATAGGAGATAGGTTCCACATGTGCTCCAATTGCATAGAGATATCTTCCGTAGAATCCAACAATCTTGCCATCAAATGAGGGAAAGGAGAAATATGTACCAAATTGTCGACCAAATGGTCCATAGGTTCTCCTATTGCTCTGAAATGTGAATGATGTAATAATATTATCATTCATATCATTGACAGAGTCATAATAACCGGAAACTGAAGTTAGAAACTCATCCGGGAAATCAAGTTCGATCTGCAACAGAAATAAGTGAAAGTGCAAATTAATTTTGTATATTTGGTATATATACGATCATGTGCCTAATATGTTTGTGTTCGTCAGTCAGTTTTCCCCCTCAACTTAGAAACCGATCATTTAGAGACCTCAACTTAGTAGAAATAAGATTTATTAATACTTTTCAGTATTATTTGAGGTGTTCAAATGATATTTTTATAAGTTAAGATATAATCATTTAAACACTAAACCAGCTGAAAAGTGTTTATATGTCCTTTTTAGCAAGTTCAGTTATCAAAATAGTTAATTTGTCATGGTCCAGTGCGCCACTGTTTAAGTTCCTAGGTCATGGTCCAGTGCACCACTGTTTAAGCAGATATTAATGGACTAACCATATCAGTATTCCGTTCCCAATCTTCTCCACGGTGCTTAGACCACACTAGTGAGCCACCATAAGTACAGTACTCAACCCAGATGGAACTAATAAAAGCTCCATGCACAATTCTTATTCGCTTTATGGTAAAATGAATTCCATCATCCCATAAATTTCCCTTTCTTTCACCAAATGGAGAAACAGATTTCATCGTATACAGATTCCAGGTATGCTCCAAATGTCCACCAATGGAATCAAGATGAGCACCACACCTCCCATGAAACCCAATGATCTTGCCGTCAGTTGGCGGGAAAGAAAAGGACTTGCCTCTTTCCACACCAAAAGGCCCAAAAACTCTTCTGTTAGTTTGAATTGTCAATGACCGCAGAACAACAGGGGAATAGTTTGCACTATAGTACCCTGAGATTAAAGTCACATACTCATCTGGATAATCTAGCTCAACCTGTTAAAAAAAAAAAAAGAAGAAGAAGAAGAAGAATGAAGACAACTAAGTAAACGTTGTTTCTGGAAAAGTGCTACATTTCTATTTCACAGGAGTTGATTTGCTCTAATTGGAGTTTCAACTTGAAACTTACACAAACTAATAAATACATATACATAGCTTGCTCATATAACTCGAGATCTCACCAATCAACTAATTCATGCAACTGAATGAGTTGACTCACCACATATTTGCTGCCCAAATCGCTTTCTCCATGCCATGAAGATGATACCAGCTCTCCATCATCCTGGTACTCGATCAAAATAGAATTTATCACTGATTCAGAAGCCACAGTTATTCGCCTTATAGCGGTGTGCGCCCCATCATCCCAGGAAGATCCGCCATTTCCTCCAAATGGACCAACAAATTTGAAAGGGGAAATTGGCTCTAAATGTACTCCAATGCGAAGAAGATAAGGACAATGAGACGGACCGTAGCATCCAAACAACCCAACAAACTTTCCCCCGAAAGATGGAATCAAGAAATAGTTCCCTCTAATAGTACCAAAAGAGCGAAATCTTCTCTTGTTGCTGCTTAAAGTAATTGACGAGATAAAGATACGGTCTAAAAATGTATTGCTGTAACCTGAAATTGATGTAAGGTACTCATCTGGATAGTCTAGTTTGATCTGCAAGAGTTACATCCACAAAATTTCCATTAACCAATATGAGTTTCAACTTCTTGCCCAAGACAAGAAGATCAATAACGCCACCAGGAGCATCACTTAATGATGCATGAAATTGAATTCATTTTCAGCACTATACTTGCAATTTGGCTAAAACTTTATATAAAATGCAATAGCAACAACCTCAGTAGAAATATTTTTCTTATATCCTTTCAGGACAAGTTTTTACTTCCTACATTTTGGTTCCTTGTGTTTGATTATTAATGTTTGTTAGATTATTTTAAAATCTAGTAGCTCTTATGTAATTAAGTGTTAAGAATAAATATAAATAATTTCATAATTAATATTCACCATTTGTGTCTGAAAAATATTCTATCTTAGAAAATATTTTGTAAAAAAGGATATTTTCTCAGAAAATTTTTCAAACATTTGGTATAATATAATTGAAAAACTTTATTACTCTTTTAATAACAACAAAATTTTGACTATCTAACTTTTTTAAAAAATATATTATATCTTTAGTTTATCTGCATATGAATAACATCATACAAAAAAAAAAATTTGAAAATATTTTGGTGACTAGCAATGGTGAGCAGTTGTTCACAATGACTGGAGATTGCCCGATTTGATTTTCTCATTATTTTTGTATTAATTGCAATTAATTTATAATTTTTTATGAATTTTTATTTTTTATAAGTTTGAATGATATCGGAAAATGATTTTCTGTTTCAAGAATAGGAAGTCATTTTTTCTAAAAAAAAAAGTAACTAGTTTTCTGTTGATTAAGAAAATAGTTTTCTGTTTTTCAATTTTTTAAACACACCAAATATTAAAGAATTGCATAAAATATTTTTGGGACAAAATATTTCAGAAAATAAACAGAGCCTAAATCAATAATTAAGAAATTGAAAAATAATTAAACATAATTTTTGCAGAATTTTAGCTTAATTATGAAAAGTAATTCTCAAACTTTATGTACACTGCTTTTCAAAACTAGCAAATTATGTTTTTTTTTTTATTTCAATAATAAATCATGATTTTTTTTTAGCATTGAAATTTGACTTCAATTAAATCTATGAATTTTTTTTTTTTCTGAATTGGTACTAAGGTTGATTTTAACGCCAAATGCATAGTTTTACCTTTTAACTTTACACGATCAACCTTTAACATCTCTCAATTTTTATCATTTTCTATTCAACTTTTAAACTTTTATTTTCAATCTTTTTAAGCTCTACAGTTTTCAAAATCAGCATATTTTATAAATTAATATTGATATGAATATAAAAAAAAATTTATACTGATTAAAATAATGCTTAACTAAAAGAGATTATATTACTGAAAACAAATTTTTCCTAATTCTTTATATTAGTTTTTGATTTTATTTTTATCATTTTAAGCTAATTTTTAGTATTTTATATGTTTAAAATTATTTGAATAAAGTATTTGTCTATTTCAATATTTTATGAGTTAAACATAATAAAAAAAAAAGTAATTTCGAAGGTGAAAAAGGTTCAAAATAAAAATTTAAAAGTTGAGGAGGATGCCAAATATTAATTGTGTAAAGTTCAAGGGCAATGCTATGCATTCAACCTTGATGTTAATTTTACTATGTTACACATGTGAATCTATATAAATGGAATTAAGACCATGTGTGTGTATATATATGCAGTTTGTTTTTTCTTGCTATATTTTGTTTTTGAAAGTTGTAGGGACACTAGTACATGAAAACAAAAAACTGCAAAAAAAAAAAAAAAAAAAACGGAAAAATGTTATTTTTAAAAAATATAGAAAACGAAAATGTGAAGAAATATGGTGACATATATATGAATGCTAAAAATATAATTTTTATAACTTTTAATGTTATATAAAATGTTAAAAAAATTATCATTTAAATAAATATTACATTAATGAATATTTAACTACTTGGATTATTTCTCAAAAAAATTTCTCTAATAACATAATAATAATAATAAGAAGAATAAAAACGACAACAACAAGAACAATAATAATAATAATAATAATTACTATTTGATTAGACATTTTAGTGTTTTCCTTTTTTATTAAATTTTTAATTTTTTCTTTGATTTGATTTTTTGTTTTTCCAATGATTTGATCATCCTTTCATTTTTCTTTTTTGATTTGAATTTTTTTTTAAATGAGAGAAACATGTTTTCGATATGGATATATGGTTTTTCTTTTTATTTTTAATAATTTAAAGAAACGGTCTCAATACGTATTCAATACATTTCCGACATGGAAAAATATTGAACACATGAAAACGTAAACTTTTTAAAGTATTCGTACAACCTAAGTAATTTTAGGAAAAAAGAAGGAGGGTGAATTGCAATTTCTCCACTGAGGTTTGATTATAATAATTATTTCGCCATCATTATTTGTAGTAGGGTGTTCATGGTTCAGTTTGGTCAGTTTAAATCTTAAATTTCTAATCAAACTAATAAAGTTGATTTTTAAATATAAGAACTCTTAATCAAACCAAATACTATTAAAAATTATCCAAACTAATGATATTTGAAATCAGTTTGGTCAGTTTAATAAAAAATATTAAATGAAGAAAATAAAAATAAAAATTATTAATAATACATCTCATGAAATTTACTAAAAATACAACAAAATACAAAATTCATATTATATACTTTATCATTCATATAATAATAATATCTTCTTTTTTTTTTTTGACAAAGTCCTTAAGTTTCAAAATAACAACCGAAAATAGTCTCAAAAATATCAAATTATAAAAAAAATTAAAACACAAATTGCTAATTAGTAGGATGGATCCTTACTCAATCACAAATATGAAAAACATATGTAGTATTATTATACTATCGGTTCGATTTGATTTTATTGGATTTTTTATTTTTGTAAACCATAACCAAACTAAAAATTTTCAAACCATAACCAACTATTAACCATTGTAAACCACAATTTTCAATTTAAATTAATTTGGATTAATTTAGTTTGGTTGGTTTGCTTGATTTTTGTGCACCCCTAATTCGTAGGGCTGACTAAAACACTTATGTATTTTATTTTTCATTCGTTAAATTATCTCTTCATCCAATTTTAGTCATAGATTCCGATAATAGGAAAAACAAAGTTAATGGAGTGATATTTTATTATATTTAAAATATTTTAAAGCATATGATAAAAAGGATAAAATGGACATATATTTTTTTATTTACTTTTTTTTAACAACTGGAAAGTTAAGAAGGAGAGAGGACTGAACTCATGACTTCATCTTACAATATCCATCACCTGAACCACTAGGCTATAAAGGGAAGACTTTTATTTACTTTCTTAAAGATATGTCAATATTAAAAAACAACAATTATTTCTTCTTTTAATGTTTTTTGTTTTAGCGAGAGAGTATGTTACTCATTTTAAAAGTCTTTAATGGTTTAATTGCTTTTTTTTTTTTTGAATAATATTCTAATAATAATATAATTTAATTTGCCCTACAAGGTGAAATAATTATTATGATAAAAACTTATAGAGAAAATAGCAATTCATCCATAAAACCTATTAGTGATTAGAATGGAAATTTATTTTAAAACCAAAATTAATGTAACTATACCACTGGAAAAAAAAAAAAAAAGGCAAAACAAACAGCCAAAGTTCCACACAAAAAGTTCTTTAGATTAATCAAATCAAGCTCGAGTTACTTAAATAATTTGTTGAGTCAACGTTTTAATCTACTGGGCTCTGACAACTTTCACACCAATCCTTAACCACAATGATAAAGTTATTCAAAACCCCATCCTCTTGACGTGGTGGTGATAGGCGTGTAGGGCTTTGTGGACGTTGGGGTTCGAACCCCCACTCCTCCTCTCCCTTCCCCTCTGATCTAACATACTAACAAAATGGTTGCTCAAAAAAAAAATGATAAAGTTATTCACATGTATTTTACTTATTATAATATATAATAAAGTTATTGCATAATTATGTCATAAATTTTAGTCATTTTTATCAATTTATTTAATTTTTGAAATTTTTTTTTTCGAACAAAATTTTGAAATAATGGTGAATTGATTTTTAAACTTTTCGATTTGTTACAAATTTATTCATAGTCAAAATAGTATATGTTCATGCTGAATGATATATTCACATTATATGCATGTGCAAATTATTCGGATATATTTATAAAAAAATAAAAGTAAAGATATATTTGTAAGAAAAACTTAAAGTTAATTACTAATTTATTCTTCTAATTTCCACGTCAGCAAATAAATTTACACATGTATATCACATGTCATGTTAGCATTGATATATGCTATTTTTTACTATAGATAATTTTGTAACAAATTAAAAATTCATATACCAATTTGACACAATTTTAAAAATAAAATAGATTGACAAAAATGACTAAAATTTATGATAGAGTTATACAATAATCCTATATAATTAATATAAATTTTTAAATTAAGTAATTCAAATTTTATAAAAATTAAAAAAAAAATAGTAAGCTCA
The DNA here is from genome assembly GCA_949634005.1 of Mallotus japonicus. NCBI lineage: Eukaryota > Viridiplantae > Streptophyta > Magnoliopsida > Malpighiales > Euphorbiaceae > Mallotus > Mallotus japonicus. The sequence continues at coordinate 408 of CATIWK010017588.1, read as the reverse complement.
ATTAAGTTCAAATTCTGCTTGAATGAGCTTGAGCTTGATTAAATTTATACCTGATAGAGCTCAAGTTCGAGTTCGTTTAAAACTCGGCTTGAGTTTGAGCTTGATTATTACAGCTCAAAATTTAACTCGTTTTGTTCGATTACATCCCAAGTGTGAGCAAGAGGAGTTTGTACAAAACAAATAGAGAAATGAGTTGGAAAAATAGAAATATACCATAAAGCATTGCTAGTGTAAAAGATGAGCAGCAGCAACTAACCAGCTCATCACGTTTGGCATTGGTATCATCAAGTTTGTCAGACCATCTAAATCTGCCATCATCATCTTCATACTCAACTGATATGAAGTCCACAACAATTCCTGATCGTATCACCATCTGTCTAATGCCTTTGTGAACTCCATGATCCCATG
>CATIWK010017539.1:0-11689 GCA_949634005.1 Mallotus japonicus | reverse complement strand
AGTAAGTATTGAATAGAGCACGTATAATGTTGGTGAGTATTGGCCGAGCACGTGTAAAGTGTTGGTAAGTATCAAACCGAGCACACATAGTGCTTATGAGTAGTGGACCAAGCATGCATAGAGTGTTGGTGAGTTTCGAATCGAGCACACGTAGTGCTAGTGAGTATTAGATCGAGCATGTATAGAGGGCTGGTGAGTTTTGAATGTAGTACCGGTGAGCAGAGTGTTAGTAAGCGTTGAGTCTTTATTGTATGCCTATATAATGGGTAATGAATCATAGTTTATAATGAATAACAAAGGAATAGAACTTTACCATTAATGTAACTTGATGTGATGTCCGATATCTTCGAACATTTTTTAATATGGTGTCTCTGCACAACCTTTTATGTGTCAGTTATTGTTCAAAATTCAAAATTCAAATTAGTCACATCTGTGACTACTGTGGAGATGCTATAGTTTTCTACTTTGATAACCGCTTTGACGTGGGTATTTAATGCTTGTTGGTAATCCCCTTTATACCCATGCAGTTATGATAGTAAGTTTTGGCGCCTAAGGACATTCAACGTCCTTCTTGAACTTTCATTCACCTATAAATATTGCCCTTTAGGGTTGGAGGCTCACTTGTTTTTATTTTCTTCAACTTTCACTTATTCTCTACATCTACTTCTTCCAAGCCTTATCAATGTTCCTTTCCTGCCATTTTACTAGTTGTCCTTGCCATCACAACCTCCTCCTGCTAAAAGGTTTGATATTCTATTTCAATTCTTCTCCCTTATATTATCTTTTCTATAATTCCTCAATTATTGGGTTATTTACAAAAAAAATCTCGACCTTTAGCGCCTTTTGTAATTTAATCACATCTTTTGAAACTTGGCAATAAAATACATGACTTTACAAACTTTTGCAATTCGAATCATCGGTTGCAAAACCGGGGACAACCTGCTTATGTGGCAGCCAGAGATTGATTAAAAAATCCATGTCAGTTGGCTCTGTGTCCACGTCAAAACGCAATGTATTAAACCAGAAACAAAAGAAATAAAAAAGCAGAATCAAGAAAAAAAAAACAAAACAAAAGAGATCAAATGAAAGCTGAGTTCACATTTTTTTCTCTTTGATATTCAAAGCTCGTGTCGACATCATAACTCTAATTTGGTACCCCTTAGCAAGTTTCTAGGGTACTTGCTATTAATTTTCCACTAGTAATAAATCCTTTTATTGCCATATGTAGACTTGCAGACTTGCCCTATGCCTCTGTGATGTCCACCACAAAAAGCTTATTGTATGATTGCCAAATGAAGTTCAAAAGTTTTATAGCATCCATCCAACAAAGAAAATGCTACCTGGATTTCTCGGCTAATTGAGAGACTGACCAACAATCGAATGGTTTTTGAAATTTACAAGGATTGCAGTAAGAATAATCATGCTGGGCACTCCGAAGGATCAATGTATTCTCAGTATTTTACATAAGCATAAGAATTCCATCATCATAAGCCAAGTCCAACATGTGAGGCTTTTCATCATTTCATCGAACATGTGGTGTGCATCAATGAACCAAATGACTCGTTAATGCAAAAAATAATATTCCACCAAAATAGCATACAAAAACACCAATTCAGTACACTGAAATTTGAATACAATTTAAGAAAAAATAGCTTAAATTACTCAAAGCTTGCTTTTCTTAATAAATTACTCAAAGCTTGCATTTCTTAAATTACAAGATCTTCAAAACTTTCTTTCTTGATTACATCAAAGAGGGGGCACAGGAAAATTGACATTTTGATATTTGGTTAGAGCCTTAGCAATTCAAATATTGTCAATATGTATTATGAAGTAATTGAAGTATGGCTCATGCTGTTCTCTCCTTTCATTTTCCTTTCATTTCCATAACCGTGTGAGGATATTTCTGTTTTGTTCCTCTTCGCCATTCTATCAAAACATTATTTGTTGACAACTGACAGCTGCAATGAATCAGGTGCTTTCAAAATTATGCTGTCAACCAATCATTGTTTACATACCAGAGCATGAGGTATGTTTGTCACCTTATAGATTACTATTAATTTGAATCATATGTTATGCTAAACCTCTCATACAGATTACTGTTGCATTTTTTTTTATGTTAATCATACTCTCTAAGAAAGTTCATTTCAAATTTTTATTCACTGAAGTTTTCTCTCTTTTTGAGCGAGTTCTTTTGATTTCCTTCTTATTCATGAGAAGTAAGATGATACAACTATATACTAACAGTTCTAGTGTGTTCATTTTCTAAGACCTGTGCAAAGTGCGAATCATTTTAAGAAACTCTAGTCTCTGTAGCAGGCTAAGCTAAGATATGGCTTCTTATAGTAATGAGATGAGATGAGAAAAATTAAGCAGCCTAAGATGAGATAAGATGAGAAAAGAGAAAAAGAAGAAGAAGAAAAGAGAAAGCAGCTTAAGACGATATTGGAGGAATCGATGGTTGTTGCAGCTGTATCTACATCTGCTGCAGAAGAAGAAGAAGAAGAAGAAGAAGAAGAGGAAGAGGAGGTATTGAAAGCTATTAATACTCCTTCATCTCTCATTGCAAAATCCTCTGACCACCACCAAAATCCTATCGGAGACGGATGATAGAGAGATCGTCAGTAGTAAGTTCGACGCTGTAGTTTTTGTCGATTAGGTTGAGAATTAGTGATTGAAAAAAAATGAAATATGTTAAAACAGTGCATTTTGAATTGGTGATAGAGCCCAGCTAATATGGATAAGTTACACAGTCTTCGGCTGCCATGCAAGCAAGCAGTCCTCGATTTTCTCATCGGTGATTCGATTTGCTAAAGATTGAAAGTTGATGTATTTTATTACAAAAAGCGCTAAAGGTCGGGATTTTTTTTGTAAATAACCCTAAATTATTTAAGATACTTATGGCTCCTAGAGAGAAGATAGATTCCTCTCAGTTTGAATCTAAGGTAGATAAACACTAAATTAGGGATTACAAAAGAAGGTTTCACATTCCTTCTGTCTATAAAATGTTCACTGTAAATAGAAAGTTTAGGGCTCACAATCATTTAAAGGGAAATAATAAAATAATAATTTATTTATATAAACTTAAAGGAGGTTTAAGATTCCTTTAGATCCCTTTGTAAAACTCTTCATGAATACTTATAACATAGCACCTGATTAGTTGCATCCTAATAGCTACTGACTTCTTACTGCTTTTTGCGAGCTTGTCCAATCACATGACCGAGATCTGAGTTTCCCAATGCATCAATACATGTATAATTTAAAAAGGAAGATTGACGAGTAAGACTTAGAGGTACAAATATTTTTTATCGAGCACGAGTTTGATTTTGATGATATTCGACAAGACTGGTCTTCAGATGCTCACATCATCAAATGTCCCTCTAATCTCTCTGATGACGTGCTCTTTTATCTTGGCATGTTGCATACGTACTATTCTATAGATAGTTTATCATTAGACCACTATTCTTAAAAGTATTGTTTAAGGCTATACCAGAGTGAAGCAAGCTGGTCTAGGTGGTAGAAGATCCTGCTAATCTTTAAGGTATTTTTCTAACTTATTTTTTTTATTTTATATTATAGATGGTTGAACTTGATCTTTTCATAGACGCACATTTATATGACAATAACTTGCAACAGTAGACGGATGAAATTACTCAAATGGAGGAGACTGAGCAATGAGTTGTTGAAACTCCAGTCAACCCAATTGCTTTATCCAAGAAATAAAAGGGGAAAAAACCTAGGGGTTCTGATGATGAGTATAAAAATTCTTCCGAAGATGGAGCGATCTATCAAGCATCATTAATTATTCGAAAGTTTTGATCTAAAGTCCTAGCTCGAGCAGAAAATTGATCTTCTATCAATCTATAACACCATGGTTCGAGAACACGCTACTAACATCTTATATCTGAAGTAAAATCTGGTGAAATAGAAAGATAGTGATAAAAAAATTTTCTAATGATCAACTTATTCTAAACTTGATGGAGGTACTCTCTTTGAAATGTCAAATAAATTTTATAATTCTCTTAGTCACTATGTAGGTTATCCAAAGGGTGCTTCACTTAAAGGAAGTCTAATAAGTTTTGAAGAGTGAGGTCAATCCCCAACAACAAAAAATAAATGAGATTGAAATCGAACATGAGGCTCAGTTGGAGAGGGTAAAAGAAAATTGAGGATCTTCAACTGAGTGAGCGAGTGTTGAAGACCTTGATCGGCAGCTAGCCGAAGAAAAGGATGACTAAAAAAAGGACTTTAAAACTTTTCAAAATGTAACAAAATAGTTCTTCCAGGCCGATAAATCTGAGAGCCAAAGAATTTTTACCCAGCATTATGTGGACATAGAATTTTAGAGCTGAATAAGATTTCTTACAAAGAATTGGCTGAAATTACAAAAAGAGAGCGAGCCTTTGTTGCCACACAATTCGAACACCAAGGAATGATAGAGGGTGGTAGATCTAAGCCTCAAGTTTCCTCCTATGGCAGTCCTCCAACTGAGTCTTATGTAAATAACTGATTATAGCTTTTGCTTTTTAAATCACTTCCTCTTGTACTATAATATTTTATTAATAAAGAGTTTTTTAGCAAATGATGTCTCTTTTCTTTCATTATTGTTGAAATCAGACCATTACATAGCACAAATTTGATTGATACATCATTGAATGACTATTTTGAGTCTTCTAGCTTGATTTTACTAACAAAATTTTCTAAGGCTTTATGTATTTCAATACCTAGGAAGTTCATTGCCTTTGACATCTTTTATTTTTTGTGCACCCTTGCTCGCACATTCAATGATTTAATAGGGTCCTTCCAAATTAGGCCCGAACTTTCCAATTCTTAAGCTTCCTTTCTCTATATCGACCCTTCTCATAACTAAGTCTCCAACCTTGAATGCTTTATTCTAGACTCGTTTGTCATGGTAATTGGCAATCCTTTGTCTCTGAGCTTCAACTATAGTAGTTAAATGCTCTCTTTTCTCCTCAAGCAAGTCTAAATAAATATGAGCATTGGCTTCATTGGCAGCTAGATCCAACTCTTCAGATACTCGATAGCTTGAGAGTCCAATATCAACTAGAATGACAATGTCCATTCCATATGTTAGTTTGATTGGAGTTTCACCTATAGAACTTCTTGGTGTAGTGTGGTATGCCCAACTAATATTGTAGAGTTCATTTACCCAGTTACCTTTCTTCTCATATACATTCTTTTTTATTCCTTGTAAGATAGTCCTATTCGTAACTTTTATCTGGCCATTTATTTGTGGATGATCAATGGAGGTAAATTTGAGCTTGATATTTAGCCCAGAGCAGAATTGTTTAAAGTTGTCATTGTCAAACTACTTCCCATTGTCAGTGATTAGGTTGTAGAGAATGCCAAATCTACAAATGACTTCTTTCTAAAAGAAGTTCCTTACTTGAGCCTCAGTGATTGTAGGTAATGCTTCTACTTCAATCCACTTAGTAAAGTGGTCAATTGCTATGATAAGGAATTTCTTTTGAGTTGTAGAGATAGGAAATGGTCTTAAGATGTCCATGCCCTATATAGCAAAGGGCCATAGGCTGCCAATTGGATGATGAAAGTTGGCAGGCTTATGAGATAATCTGACATACTTCTAGCATTTTATACAGCTTTGCACGAGTTGTAAGGAATCTTTTGACATAGTTGGATAATAATAACATTATAACATGGCTTTCCTTATTAGGGAATCTTGCCCTTCATGAGCACCATATATGCCTTCATGGATCTCTCTGAGGATATAATTGCCTTCTTTAGGAGAAATACACTTGGTCCAAGGATGGGTTAATGACCTTCTATACAAGTTGCCATTATATAATGAATAATGTGAAGTTTTGATTCTCAACTTTCTCAACTTTCTTACATGTATTTTGTCATATAGTAAGCTTTCATGAATAATGGTATATTTGCTCAGCTTCGCTACTGATTATCATCTCCTGAACAAACTTTGAAAGCACTTGGGCTTTGATTGGTTGTCTTGACTCATAAGAGATTTCATGTTCACCTAATTGGATCGACAATTGAAGTTATTGTCCATATATCTTTGGCCTTTATAAGAATTTCTTCAGTGGGAAATTTGTTCTGACAATAATTAAATGTGCCTGAAAGTAATGCTTGAGCTTCCGGGCTATGTGAACTATGGCAAGGGCCAACTTATCAAGCTTCAGATATCGAATTTTTGAGCCTTTGAGAACTTTACTTACATAATAAATTGGGCTTTGCTCCCTTTAATCCTCTTTGATTAAAACAAAAGCAATAGATTCATGTCCAGCTAATATGTATAAATATAGCACCTTTTATGGTATAGGCCTATTGAGCAAAGGAGGGGAGGATAATAATCTTTTTATTTGTTCAAATGCCTCATGGAAATCTTTGTTCCACTTGAACTTCTTTGTGTTTTTCAAAGCCCAGAATAGTGAAAGACATCTTTTTACAGAGCATGAAATAAATCTACCAAGCGCTATGATTCTTCAATTGAGCTTTTGAAGCTCATTTATAGTTGTTGGAGCTTTCATGTTCAGAGTCGCCTTCATCTTCTATGGATTAGCTTCGATTCCACGTTGTGAAATTATAAATCCTAAGAACTTGCCTGCCTTTACTTCGAAGACACATTTGTCCAAATTAAGCTTAATTTTACATTTATTCAGCATTTGGAAGACTTGGTGTAGGTCCTCCAAATGGTCTTTCGGGTTTTGACTTTTCACAATAATATCATTAGTGTAGACTTTAACAATTTTACCAAATTGATCCTCAAATATGAAATTCATGAGCCTTTAGTAAGTAGTTCCCGTATTCTTTAATCTGGATTGCATGAATTTATAGCAATACAATCTCTCATGAGTGATGAAGGATGTTTTATTTTGATCCTCCTTCTTCATAGGGATTTAAGGGTTTTCATGAGCTGCATTGATAAAGCTATAAAGCTTATGACAGGCTATTGAGTCCACTAATTGATCAATTATTGGTAAAAGATCGTTGTCCTTTGAGCATGCTTTCTTCATATCTGTGTAGTCAACACACATCCTGTATTTTCCATTCGGCTTCTTTACTAAGACTACATTGGCAACCCATTTAGGATGTGTTACTTCTTTAATGAATCCAACATCTAACAGCTTCTTTGTCTCTTCAGCAATTATCATTTACCTTTCGAAGGTAAATTTTCTCTTCTTTTGGACTACATGCTTAGTGGTTGGATCAATGTTTAAGCTATATGATGCTATTTAAGGATCTATTCCAACTATCTCAGAAGCTTTAGAAGCAAATGTATTTGAGTGGTGGTTTAGCACTTTAGCTATGTTATTTCTCACTGAGTCATTAATCTCATTACAAATCTTTAGATCCTTTTTATTGGGCAATTTATGTTAAGCTATTTGATCTATCAGTATATGATGGGCTCCTTATTTGCCAATTTCAATAAAGTCTGTTAGAAAAGCTTCTGCCTGATCTTTAATAGCCAATTGGTAGTACTGCCTAACAACTTCTTGGTCACCCCTTATGGTAATTACTCGACCTTTAATTGGAGATGGAATTTCTAGGCAGTCGATGAAACCACCTTTGAGCTATCTTTATAAGTGTACTTAAAAAACTCGACATAGAATAGCATCATTGGCATTCTGAAGCGTCATCTTCATCTAGAACATAAAAAATATGGACAATTGAATCTCCAGTTCCATCATATTGATCCAAATGAGGTAGCTTCAATTTAGGAGGAATCTGTGCATTAATTATGTTGCTAATGAAAGGTGTGCTTCCTTTTAGGATCGATGTAGTTCTCAACGTCACTCGGTTCGACCCGAGCTTTATGAATTTCCTCCTTTACTTGACGAGTGATATCAGTTTCTTCTAATGGAGGGATGCAAATGTTAGATTTAATCGCATTATCTTTGTTTATGTCAGATTCTCAACCGATGAGATTTTATGAACATATTCTGGAGTTATCCCCACTGAGGTCTTGGCCTCTTGGGTATTCAGTTAATCCAGCGGGTGATATAGTAGTATTAATCGGTCCAGATACTCCAGTATGAAAATTCTTATATGAGCCTTTAAATTGTTTATTAAAGCTTCTGTATAAAGAGGAGGTAAGTTAACGAGCTAGCTCATGGAGTTTAATCTGACCATAATAACAGCCACAGGAAAGTCGGGGAGATTGGGGAAAGAAACAAATAGGATGGGCCTACTTATAAGTTAAAGAGGTGCATAATAAGAAAATGATGAGGATTTACCTCTGAGGGAAGCCGACTAAAAGGGTAAATTGGTCATTGAAGTAATCAACTTAGTAGGTGCCATTGGCTGAGTTATTCCACCGGTTTAAGATCTCGGTGATGTGAGATCAACGGGCAGCAAGGTGGTGCCTATCCTTGAAGAATTCCTTGTGTTGAACTCAAAGAGGATGATATTGAGGCTTATTTTGACAAACAATAATCTTTAATTCGAAGGATGATTCCACGTAGACGGCGCCACTTGATAACTCGTTCGCTATCCTTCGAAACTGCACACACACAAAAGAAGAGCTAGGGTGAACTTGTGGGATTTCTCCTACAAGGACTATGATACTTAAGTTAGAATTTATAGAATGTAAAGGATGTATAAATTGAGAAGATATATATATATATATAGCTCAAACCTGGTTGGATTTGAACTTCTATTGTTCATAATACTTGTCCTTGTAGGACTACTAGTTTTCCTTATGGAAAGTAAAGTAGATTACCCTTTTCTATACGGATTTAGACTTCCTCATGGTTTTAGAGTGTTGGGTTTGCCTTCTAGACGGCGCCACTTGATAACTCGTTCGCTATCCTTCGAAACTACACACACACAAAAGAAGAGCTAGGGTGAACTTGTGGGATTTCTCCTACAAGGACTACGATACTTAAGTTAGAATTTGTAAAGTCTAAAGGATGTATAAATTGAGAAGATATATATATATATAGCTCAAACCTGGTTGGATTTGAACTTCTATTATTCATAATACTTGTCCTTGTAGGACTACTAGTTTTCCTTATTGAAAGTAAAGTAGATTACCCTTTTTCTACATGGATTTAGACTTTCTCATGGGTTTTAGAGTGTTGGGTTTGCCTTCTAGGCTTAGATATTAATATAGGGTATCAATATTGAAAATTTAAAATTAAGTTGAAAATAATTTTGTCAACTCAAATAATAATATATATGGCTGATAATGCGAAAGCTGATTGAGAAGAAAGTAAAGTCCAATTCGTCCATTTCAGTACATAATCATCACCAAATCAACTGAAAATATTGATTGTCAATTTTAAAGTTCAAATACTTGATGGTAAAGAAACAAATTAGATACTCAAATAGAAAAAATTGAAAAATTTGGGTACTATTTTTGTAATTTTTTCCAAAAAATATGAAGACAAAGAGAAAAGGTTCATTATTAGGAGCACTATGCGTTCAATCATATTGAAAAAATAAAAATAAAAAATAAAAACAGTTAACGAGACATTTTTAAATTAAAGTTAAATAGAGACCAAAATTAGTCTAGAAAAGGTCTTTCATCCAATAAACAAAATGCTAAAAGTACTTATTTGTCTTGCACAATAAAGTAGCCATTAAACATATACTTAATGAAATTTAAGTGTTCAGTTAAAAAAAAAAAAATTGAAGTGTGACATTATTATATGGAATGACCTACCATAATCATGTTTAAGTTGACTGAGTACTTTTTTTTTTTTTTATCAGTGTCGTATTGTTAATACCACGGTTGGATCAGCCAAGAAAATTTCCTAAATTGTCAAGATTTGAACCCAGGACCTAAGTCTTGGGTTGCCTCAGCCTTAGCCACCAAGCTAAGTTCTCATCGGCAAGTACCTTTGATTTACTTTGCATTTTGCAATTATACTGACACTCATTTCAGCTTGAGCATATCATTTTTAAAAATTTAATATAATATGTCACTTAAAAAAAAAATAGATATTGTCTAGATTAAAGAGGGTATAGTTTAGATCACATATCCTTCTGCTATCTTTTTATGCATTACAATAAATACACACAATCTACTCTCCCGTATAAAATTTAATAAATTAATAATTCTGTTATTTAATACTTAATAGATTTTAATATTTTTTATAACTGCTAACTATTAGAAAATATATTAAAATTTTTACTAATCTAAATATATATAATAAAGGGTAAATTACTAAAATTACCTGGAGGTTTTCTCCAATATATTAATTGACTTTCTTTTTTGATAATATATTATTACATTTATGAGTTTAGCTTCCGTTATGCTAAGTTATACCTCTATTAGTTTTGCTATCAATTCATAGACTAAAATATAATTTTTATATTAAATATTATTTTCTTTTGGTTCTTAATGTTTTATATTTTTAAAATTCATATAATTTTTTTTACTTTTTAACTCCTATATTTTTTTAATTTTCACAATTAAAAAATAATTCACTTATACAAATATAAAATTTCACAGAGAATAATATTTTATATTTAAATTAAAAGTGCACATATATATACACACACATACAAAAAAAATGTCAATATATAAGGAAAATTGTAAAAATACTACTTTTTAATAATATTTCAAATTATACAAAATTTATTTATAATGAAAACTATACCATTTTAGATAAAGTTGCTATGATAAAAAATATTATGATAAAAATTTATTACATATATTTTTAATTGAAATAAGTTTTACATTTTTATATTTTATATACCTTATTTGGTCGGAAATTTTTTAAATGTCAACTTTTTCACTTAGATCTACCCCTTATTAAAATTTTGAATTTCTCAAATTATTTTAAAAATTTACTCAAAATGTATATTATAAAAATTTTAATTATGAGTAAATTTAAATGAAAAGATTAATACTTATAAAAAAATCTTACCAAAAATATTTATAGAAAATATGAATTTTAAATTTTATTAAAACTAAAAATGAAAATTATAAAATACATTTTTATCACAGTACCTTTAATTATAGTCTTCTTTTTTATCATAATATTTTATTCTAAAAAACAAATTTTGTAAAAGCAAAACTTGTATAATCTAAAATATTGTAGAAAGTAGTAGTACTATTACAACCTTTTTTTTTATCTTAATGTTTTATTTATTTATTTGTTTTTAAAATTTAAGATTATTTAAAATACACATTCATATTTTTAATTTAAAATATTAAAATTAAAATAAGTGACTTTATTTTTTACTTGTGTAAAAGTTAAAAAAGTGATATAGCATTTAAATAGTAAAAAATTGTATAAATTTTAAAAATATAAAACTTTAAAGACCAAAAGGAAATAATTTCTATTGAAAAATTACACATTAAATTTATAAATTGACAATAAAACTAACAGAAAAATGAATTAGTATAATAGAATGAAATTCAAGAATATCATAATGTATTAAAAAAGAAAAGATGGACTCATAGTGATAACACCTGTCGAAGGGCATCTTGAGGTGCATGGTTCAATTCCTGCCGTTGTCAATTTCAAAGGGAAGGGCTGCCCCTTATTGTGCAGTTCATCAAAATTAAGGTCATATAACCTCCCAATTTTTTTTAAAAAAAAATGAACTCATAGAAGTTTTAGTAATTTACCCTATAATAAATTATGAGCTATTTGAGATTGCCGGCTGGCTGGAGTTAAAACAAATAATTTTTACACTTTTTTTAATAATTTATTGGTTTTTAAAATTATTTTTAAATTACTTA
>CATIWK010017505.1:0-13198 GCA_949634005.1 Mallotus japonicus | reverse complement strand
AGTTATATTATATTTTTATTTTTTAATTATATTGGTTGAATTTAATTTTTTATTTCATGATTTTATTTAAATTAAATTTCTTATTTATTGAAAATTTTTTTATTTTTATTTTAAATGTAATAAGTAGATTTCATTTTATTTTGTTACTGTTCATTGCTCTTTTCACTCTTTCAGACAATTTTGAAAAAAATAAATATTTAGTTTAGTTTATTTTATTTTTCAATAATAATGATTTGATTCTTATTTTATTTTGATAATATTTAGTATATTTTTCTTTCAAATTTAATATACATAAATGAAAAAATAATTTTAAAATTGAAAAATTAAAAAAAATGATGAAGTTAATAAAAAAGAAGGACGTCTGAATTAAAATAGTTTACCTCATTATTTTAATTTATAAAACCTACAAGAAACACATTATATAACTTCTTCACCAGTTCAGTCAATTGATTGTAAAAAAAAAAAAAATTTCAAATACCAAAATAACAGGATTGAAAAAGTTTAGACCATTTATGCATTATCTCAAATAAAAACACTCTTACTACTTGATAGATGTCTAGAAACTAAACATGATAATTAGTTTTCAAGTTCATATTTTTATGTAGAAGAAAAAAAAAAGAAAAATAAACTATCTCTTATTTTCTTGATTAATAAACTACTTTTCTTCATTATCATATAATTACTTTAATTTTCTAAGAATTAGCCATGGTTGGTATTGCCTTGCCTCTAAAAAATTAGAAAAATATGCATTGCATATTTTGGTTGAGTTTATAATGAATAGAACCATGCACATATGGTTTTAATTTCTTAAAGCTCATTTTAAATTCTAAACTCTTTTAATTTTAGTAAAAAATTATTATTTTTATTTTAGTAGTGAGTCCTAAAACTAAAAATTTAGGGTACTCTAGGTTTTAAAATGCTCGAAAATTTCTTCTCATTTGTAATATATTTCGTAAGGATGAAGTAGGAATACTAATTAATGAAAGTTAATACATATTTTGATTTATATTATTATGGAAAACTCATGCACATATGGTTTTAATTTCTTAATTCTCATTTTAAATTTTAAAATCTTTTAATTTTGGTAATTTTTTTTTATTTTAGTAGTGAGACATAAACTAAAGATTTAAAATACTCTAGGTTCTAAAATGCTCCAACATTGCTTCTTCTTTGTAATATATCTCTTGAGGATGAAGTAGGAATACTAAAATGGTTGAAGATGGACTAAGGGCAAACAAAAATTTAACTTTTAGCTTAATTCAAGTGTAATTGTAAGTTTATTTGTTAAATTGACTGCTTTTTGTTTAATTTTTACAGTGTTAATACTACATTTCAATCATGCAATTTTTCTTCATTTATAATCACTTGGCTTTTTTCTCTTTGCAGATGGGGAAATACCCCACTTGATGATGCTCGTGTAGATGGAAATAAAAATTTAATTAAGTTGCTCGAGATTGCAAGAGCAACTCAAATGTCTGAATTTTCTAACTCTCCTCATCAAATTGAAGGTACTATTATAACTTAATTAATTATTACATTTTGTTTAATCATAATTCTTACCAAAATCTATCTTATTCTTTACCTTAGGATACAATTTTGTTGCACCCAAAAGGTGTTATCGGCTTAACATTTAATTTATATATATATATATATATATATAAAAGACACTTTAAAAGTGTAAGATATGGTTAATACCTTTCCTCTAAATGAAAGGGAAAATTATTCTATCCTAAATGGAAGGAAAAATGATTTGTTTCATATCTTCCCTAAGTGGAAGGGACAAATAGCTAACATATTTATGTTTAAAGTTAATTTTTCCTTTGCCCATAAGCGCTGGGTCAGATGGCTGAGGTCTGATGCTACTTAAGATAGGTCTCATATTCAAGACCTAGCGTATGCAGAAACGTTTATGGAGAGACTTTTGCCGTCCTTTAGGGTCCAACCAGAGTCGAATCCAGATTAGTAGAGTCCTACAGGATATTGTACACCGAATGCATCAGATGAAAAATAATAATAATAATAATTTTCCCTTTACTAATTAATCTCACAATTTTCTTCATTTTTAGCAACAACTGAAATGCAAGGGAGAAAATGCACGGTATTTCCATTCCATCCAAGGGATCCAGTACAGAAGAGAAATGGAGTGGTTCTATGGGTTCCTCAAACAATGGAAGAGCTTATCAAGACAGCAACAGAGCAATTGAAATGCTCAAGTAATTGCATTTTATCTGAAAGTGGGGGTAAAATTCTTGATATCAGGATGATTAATGATGAGCAAAATCTATTTTTGGTGGATGAATCATAGTAGAAGTGAATGTTTCACATGTCTATTACAGAATAGTTGATAACTATTTAGTCCCTAGTAGCTATAATAAAGTGGTAAGTCTAATTTTTAAATAAATTGCTAATAATTGATAAAATGTTGAGCTAATGTCATTCCAAATCAGCTTAATTTAGAAACTTTTACCAATAGACGAATTTTTTTTTTTTTTTTTTTACATTTCTCCATTATCTATGTAAAAACTTATTGAGTTGTTGATACATAAAAGGCCAAATGCAAATTTTCACCCCTGAATTTTACTCAATTAACCTTTAGCACTCATCAACTTTTGTTATCTTCTATTCAACCTTTAAACTTTTACTTTGAACTTATCTAACCCCTATAATACATAAAATCAAAGTATTGTTTTATATCAATGTTGATATGAATATAAGAGCAATTTATATAAACTAAAATAATGTTGAAAGGAAGAGAGAATATAATTAAAAATAAAAATTTTTAAACCTTTTTATATTAGTTTTTAATTCTATTTATATTTTTTTTTGAAGTTAACTTTATCATTTTATGTGTTCAAAAATATTTGAAATTAAACTTCTATCCTGTATGAGTTAAATAGAATCAAAAAGTACAAATTAAAATGTGAAAAAGGTTCAAAATAAAAGTTTAAAAGTTGAATAGAAAATAATAAAAATTGAGAAATTTCCGAGGTTAATTATGTAAAGTTTAGGGGTGAAATTATGCATTCAGCCATATATAAAATCCTTTTGTTATAATACAACTAAAATAATTATTTATTATATTTGTATATAGAAAAATACTGTTGTTGCTGTAACATATTTAACTTACTTTAAATGAAAATAAATATATCAACAACAAAAATATTATTAGTGTCCTTAGTTATTATATATTGTCAATGATTTTTTATAATAATTTTACTAAACATTAATATTAATCAGTTATCAACTAATAATTACCATCTCTAAACTAACAACAATGTATATTAGCAACATCTTTAAGATGACGTCCAACCCTACTAATATCCTTGTTAGAAGGTCACACCCTTGACTGTCTAACTCGAGCACTAGTATGGCAAAATATCACTTCTATCTTATTCAATTTTTATTTAACTCTTACAACTTAAACACACACATATACTCCACCATTATATATAACCATTATAAGATAAGCATTCCAAATCTTGCTTCTTGATGATACATAAATTTCAATTTACAAACTATTGAATATAGTCGGCTCAAAAAATTAACATTTTTATAATAAAATACTCTAGCAAAGCATTATTCCCGAGATTCTCTACTGCTTGCTTAACCTGCTACACCCTAAGCTATCTGTCAGATAACTACTTTCAATAAGCTATTACTCTAAAAAAATTTATAAAAAAGGAATATTGAGTATTTTCTAAAGAAAATAATTAGTGAGTGAATTAAAGTATAAACATGGACTATCCAAAGAATAACATTACATTAGGATCTCAATGGACACATTATAGAAATAAAGATTTGAAATGAACAATGTAGCTATAGGCACTTAATTTCAGGATACTAGATACAGGGATGCGACAGAGATCCAATGATGAATAATTATTGTGAAATTAGATCCACCATTACATACAACCATTATAAGATAAGCATTCCAAATTTTGCTTCTTTATTATACATAAATTTCAATTTACAAACTATTGAATATAGTCGGCTTAAACACATAACATTTTTATAATAAACAGGGACTATCCAAAGCATAACATTACATTAGAATCTCAATGGATACATTATAAAAATAAACATTCAGAATGAACAATGTAGCTGTAAGCACCCAATTTCGGGTTACTAGATACGATGGTGCGACAGAAACCCAATGATGAAAAATTATTATAAAATTAGATCCACCATTACATATAACCATTATAAGATAAGCATTCCAAATTTTGCTTCTTTTTTATACATAAATTTCAATTTACAAACTGTTGACCCTAGCAATGATCAATCTTGATTTTGATCTTAACAAACTTAATTTTGAGCATTTAATTTTGTTTATTTAAGTGTGTATAAGTTAGGATTCAATTGGAAGTCAAAATTGTGAAGAATTAACAAGAAAAATCACTCTGGACATTGGTCCCGAATATGGTCAGGACCGGGATTAATAAGTATGCTTTTGGGCTAATTCAACCTCTGAGATTCAAGGAGGCTTTTGACATCCTTAGAGCTTTATAATGAGAAAGTTATCTTCTTCATTTGAAGTATACATCATAAGCTTTCTGAATTGAGCTTAATTGTCAAAATCCGAGTTCATTTAGGTTTGCAAATATTTAATCAAAGTCAGCATATGTAGCTTTCATTTTAGGTTGTGCAGCTCTTAGTATTTTAGCAATATCTTGAGCTACAGATTTCCAATTGAGGTGATTCAAAATTATATGGAAAGATAATACAAATATATACAACTTTTATAAAGAAAGATTAGGCTAATTCTATCATCTTAAAGGGCTTCATGAGTTGGTTATGAGCTGTCCCCTGTAGGTGCTCATTTTGAGCTGTTTCAGCTCTTTTGGTCTGCACCGCTCATAGGCTCTGGTCACGGTTGTGACCAACTCATGAGGAACAGACCTGACAGCATTCAATGGATATTTTTGAATGCAACGGCTACATTCTTGCTGCTCACAAGCCAGAGCTTCCTCCTCACGACCGTGACTGTCATTTCAGTTGTAAAAAGTCCAAGATTATTCAAAAATCAATTATAGACGTTGGAGACATATTTGATACATCCAACAACCATATTTTTGAGTGTTTATCTATATAAACACCTCCTAGAGCTCAATTGAAGTTAAGACACTTGATCATTCAAATTCTCTCTTAAGCATTCAACTAAGCTCTCAAAATTCTCTTTAATTCATTCTTATTTTTATAAACTCTTGTAAGAGTTTGGTGAGTGTTAAAATAGATATTCATGTTCTTCTATTTTTTGGTTTTAGAAAACGGGAAGTGAGATTCTATTATAAAGGAATTGGTTTAAGTGTTTAGCCATTAAAACACTTGGGAATTGGTTTTAAGAGTTAGCCTAGAAACTCTTGGTTGTAAGGTTGAAGAGTGAGCCTTAAACTCTTTTGTAATCTCAATCTTGTGAATAAGATTGTGGGTGATTGAAAATCCTAACTTGAGGATAAGTTAGGTGGAGACTTAGGATTGTTGAGAATCTGAACTCCTTAAATCTTTATGTTCATCATTCTTCCTTCTCAATATTCTTTTCAATTCTTGTTTAATTCGATTTAATTTCGATTATTATTCAACAACCTTATTCACCCCCCCCCCCCTCTCTAAGGCACTTTCACAAACCATTGAATGTAGTCGGCTCAAACACGTAACATTTTTAAAATAAAAATACTATAGCAAAGCATTATTGCCAAAACTCTCTAAATTGACTAACAATCAAATGTGGTAAATGCATCATTGAACCGAAATTAGGGTGAAGTAATGGGTAATTAAGCAATGTATAAAAAGAAATAGGATAAGTAACTCCCACCTCCCGAACCCAGAATCTCTGGTTAGGAAAGTGAGTTCTCAATTCACTTTCCCTCGACTCAGTCGGGTGGTGACTCCAATCTGCAAAGCATATTCAGGTAGACCCTCCTACAATCAATAACAACGGTAGATGGTCATCATTAACCTGTGTGTCCCAACATCACACTGATCCTGATCCTCCCTACAATCATCACTCGGAAAAACGGGAGTACCCACACTCACTTTAGCATATACTGAGAGGGGGAAATTTTAGAACGCCTTGGTATATGATTGAGGAAGAGTATTGTAAAACAAATGCACACACATACACTTAGTGATTTTTAGTTATCATTCAAAAATTGATTGTCAAAGTGAAAAAGATGGAGATTATTGACTTTTTGCATGATCAATGTGTTAATCAATCTTAAATCAGCATTGGTTTTGACTTAATAATCAATTTTTATTTCTAATATGTGTGTTTAAGTATGTATTTTAGTTTGGTTAAAGGCCATGCTTGATGAAGTTATTAAATTCAAAATGTGTTAAAATATGAAACGTGAATGCTTATGAGAGGCATTACAATCGTGAGCATTCCTACGACCCTAAAGGAGTCAAGTGAAGCCAATATTCGAGAGCACAAGTACTCCTCATGATCTTAATCATGATCATAAGGAAGCCCATCGCAATCGTTATTATCTCTTTGACATCCTGAAATTCCAAAAGCTCAAAGAACAATTAAATGCAGTCCTCCTCATGATCCTAGTCACGATTGTGAGCACGCTCGTGACCTTGACTCTATAGCTCCCAATAGCTAGTGCGTACAAGTAATGACCACAAACTCAAGGGTCATGATCATGAGTATGTTAAATCCTGTAAAAAGCTAAAAAATCATTTAATGAAAAAGTGGATGAGTTGAGCATGAATTTTGAGTCTCCAATAGTTAATTTTTAGTCTCCTCATTATCAATACTTATTGATTCAACATTTAAAGAGGTTGTTGAATAAGTAATTAGGAAAATTTATTATTCTCTCACAAGTTTTGTATTCTTATTTCTTAAAATTCTCTTTATAAATATTCAATTCTTTGTAAGCAAACTCTTATTGAGTTTGTATCTATCACTCTTGTGAGAGTTAATATGAGCTAGTGATAAGATTTTTTTATTTACTCTTTTTTGGATTAAGAAATGGGTAGTGAGGATCTTGATCGTTGAGATTTAAGTGTTTGACTTGCTAATACACTTGGTTGAGTGATTTAAGAGTAAGCCTTGGGTAAAACTCTTATTAATTGGTGTAAGGATTTGAGTGTTATTCTTGGAAAATTATTTGGTTGTAAAGGTTGTGAGTGAGCCTTAAAAACCCAAGTTGTAAAAGTTATGAGTGAGCCTTGAAAACCCAAGTTGTAAAAGTTATGAGTGAGCCTTGAAAACTCAGATTTTAAAGATTTAGTGTTGAGCCTTGAAAATCACTTATAACAATCTTAGTGAATAAGATTGGGTTTTAAAATTCTAACTTGGGAAGAAGTTAGGTAGGAGACATAGGATTGGTTGAGAATTCAAACACCTATAAATTGCTTGTGTTCTTCTTATTCTTATTCTTCTTTTTATTCTTGCTTATTATCCGTTTAATTCCTTAAACCTTTTAAATTGGATTGATAAGATATAGATAGAGAAGGTGAAAGTGAGAGCGAGAGGTTCAGTTTCGAATGGAATGAAATTATGGCTCAACGATACATTGAAGCAGTGAAAGTGCAGAGAATGGAAAAGAAGCAGCTTCAACATTTTTTTTTTTTTGAGAAAAAGAAGAGAAGAGTGTGAGATTGTAGCGATGAAGAGAAGAGAAAAGAAAAAATAGAGGAATGAAAAAAAAAAAGGGAAGAGAACAAGGTAACTAACCCTAATTTCTCTCTTTACTTTTGGTGATGGAAAACTATGATTACACACCTTACAAATGTGGTTAATGATATGGCAATGTAGGCATGAGTTGGATGCAAACATGTAGGATCTAATTGACACATACACATATTATATTTAATTTAATGGAGAATGACTAATAAGTAAACATTTAAAAGCTTGTAAGACTTAATTTAAAAAAAAAAAAGAATTTTAGAATTTAAGTGTAATTTTGAAAACGTTATAGGACTTTAACAAAATGTTAACAAAACAAATACATTTTCTTTTAGGGTAAATTACTAAAACTTCTCTGAGGTTTACTCAAATATATTAGTCGATGTCTGTTGTTTTGGTAATATATTATGATATCCCTCAATTTTGTTTACTTTATATTAACTCATCTCTCCGTTAGTTTTGCAGCAAATCATGGACTAAAGTATAATTTTTTAACAAAAATTATTTCCTTTTTATCCTTAAAGTTTTATATTTTTAAAATTCATACCATTCTTTACTTTTTAGCTCCTATATCACTTTTTAATTTTTTTTCCGCAAGTGAAAAATAAATTCACTTATTTGAGATATAAATTTTTTATAGAGGATACTATTTGTATATTTAAATTAAAAAGTGTGTGTGTGTGTGTATATATATACATATATAGACACACAAATTTTCAATATATAAAGAAAATTGTAAAAGCACTGCATGTTTTAATAATATTTCAAATTATAAAAATTTAATTTTTTAATGAAAACTACACCTCTTTTAGATAAAAATACTATGATAAAAAATATATTATGATAAAAATTTATTGCATAATTTTTTAATTGAAATAAGTTTTATATTTTATATTTTATATAACTTATTTAATCGGAACTTTACTAAATGTTAACTTTCTTCACTTAAATTCATCCCTTATTAAATTTTTTAATTTCTTAAATTAGTTTAAAAATTTACTGAAAACTTATATTATAGAAAGTTATTCACATTAATTAAAAATTTTGATCATAAGTGAATTTAAATAAAAAAATAATATTTATTAATTTTTTTAAAAATATCAAAATATGAAATTTAAATTTTATTTAAATTAAAAATAAAAATTACAAAATACAATTAAAAATTATAGTGTCTTTAATTATAGTGTTCCTTTTTATCATAATATTTTATTCTAAAAACTAAAATTTGTAAAAAGCAAGACTTCTATAATCAAAGATATTGTGAAAAGTAGTAATTCTATTACAATTTCTTTTTATCTTAATGTTTATTTGTTTATTTGTTTTTAAATTAATTTTTTTTAAATATACATTCATTTTTTAAATTGAAAATATTAAAAATTCAAAAAAATGACTTATTTTCTACTTATGAAAATAATTAAAAAGTTAATATAATATCTAAATTGCAAAAATGTATGAATTTTAAAAATATAAATGTAGACATCTGGTTCGGTCGGCCCGTGATAGGGGATGAACAGTGGTTGTTCAGTTTGATCGGCCCACAACGGAAGCCCGATCATGAAAACTCGAGTTCAAATGCAAGAGAAGCCCAGAAATCCTTCTAGAACAGGCCTAAACCCATTTTAGAACCCAACATAGGCCCAAGCCCATGACCCAGCTTTCAAGCCCAAGCCTGAGGCTGAAGATGCGTCGCCTCTTCATCCAGAGAGTCAAGGGGCGATCGCCTCCTCTCTTAGTCCCCCCACTTGCTGCTGCATTAAATGTAGCAAGGTGATTCCACCAACCTGGCGGCCCCCACTTGGTTTTGCTCTGCAGAACTGCGTGGGAAAGGCCATTTTTTGAGAAAAAAGAGAGAAGCTAAGTGAAGGGAAATGATGGGAAAGAGAGTAGGGGGTAGTGGGTGGCCTTGGGAGATTAAAAAGGCAAGAGAGGAGAGAAGTTAGGGAGATTAGCAACCATTAAGAAAGAAGAGGAAGAGAAGAGAGAGCCGGAGGGGAGAAGAGAGACGTTCTTGAGGAAGAAAAGTGGTTCTTCTTGAGAAAAAAGAGTTCATTGCTAGAAAAAAAGGCTTGTTTCTTGAAGGAGAAGGAGGTAATCTTGCATTCGAGAAGCATCTCAGTTCATAAAACAGCTTCTGAGGGCTAAGTTAAGGAGATCAAGCTTCATTTGATCAATAAGAATCTTTCTCTTTAAGCTTTCAAGTTCATACTTCACATAGAATTATTTTGTATCCTTTTTCTTGTGTTTTAAGTTGTGATTTATTTATATTCTTGAGTTATATTCATAACATGATGATTTAAAAGCATTCAGTATCTTTGTAGGAGTTTATTTGTTGTGTATGTGATTATTTGCTTTGCTTAGAAGTAAAGAAAGCCTCCTAGTGCAGTTCCGTTTGGCTAGAAGGCGATCGCCCTTTGGTCAAGAGGCGACACCTCTTGATCAAGTGGCGATCGCCTCTTAACCAAAGAATCAAGTGGCGATCGCCACTTGAACAGAGTTGTCCACAACTCTGCTTTAAAATTTCTTTTTGTTACTACATGATTCTGGTTATGGTAAACTCTCACGTGTTTATATGCACAGTTTTCTACGCATGGCTACTTTCGTTATCTTATTTAAGGTCAACATGCTAGTATTCGTGACCTTTACTTTGTATTGACTTGATTTAAGGTAATTTTATGAGATTTATTCTTTGTGAGATTTTTTTTTTTGTTTCAGGAACTAATCTTTGAGATTTGCAGAACCTGGAGTGATTCTCTGATTAAGGGGAACTGATTCCTCTTAATTAGTTTTTGAGAGGTTTTATAAGAGTCTACTTTCTGTATATTCTCGGTTTATTTAGCGTATATTATCTGTATATTATTGTTTATTTTCAGTTTATTTGTTGCTTATTTGAGGCAATGTTGTTGTAATCCCTAATCCCTTCCCTATTTATTCGTGACGCATGGTTGTAAACTTTGATTTTTGATGATTTGTGGGGTTTAAAAGCATGAAATGAGAGTAACGTGCAAACTTATACTTAATGTAAAACTCGATCCATTGTTTGAAGGCAACCAATATTCGCATGTTAATAAAGGAATAATCGAATAATTAAGGATAATAAATCATGAACGAAAACGGAGGCCGACCGCAAGGTCGGTTGAGCATTCAAACACTCATACCCAATTTTCGAACCCGTTCTCTGATGATGGTTTCTGGGAACCTCCGTGGAATCCAGTTGCCGTACAAGTGTGTCATGGTTTTCATCCGGGTGGCGACTCCATCTCCGATTAGGCTTTGACCTAACTCATATTTCCTAGTGGGCCTTGAGCCCGTACAGTGCCGTGGTCTCCAACACTTGGGCCCACGCTAAATCCGGTCGTCTGCAATAAATTTTAATAACCAAAAGAAAGTATTTTTTATTAAAAAATTACAGTTTAAATCCATGAATTAACAAAAAAACTAATAAATGAATGAGTTAGTATATCAGAAACAAAACTAAGAGATATGTATTACCAATACAAAAGGGATTGACTAATATATTTAAGGGATAAGTGCAATTTCGGTCCCTGTAGTTTTGCCTTTTGGCAAAACTAATCATGTGATTTTTTATTTTATTTTTAAGTATCATGTGTTTCACATTTTTTTTTACACTTTAGTACCCTTTTAACTAATATCATCATTATTTTATAAGAAAAGTTAATATAATATTAAATTTCAATGATAAATTTATTCTATTTATGATTTACGATCAATCTAACTAATCGGTTATTTTTAAAAATATTGTAAATTTATTTTAAAAATCATTTATTTTTATTCATAATTAAATTAAAAATACATCTAAATTTAATTTTGTGTGAGTTTATTGTAGTTAGATGAATAATATATTACACATTATATGAGTTTAGCATTGAAAATGCATATTATTTTTACGTTAAAACGTAAATTTTAAACAATATTTATTATAAGGGTACCAAATTGTAAAAAAATGTAAAACATATGGTACCTAAAAATAAAAATAAAAAACACAGGACTATTTTTTGCCAAAAAAGTAAAACCACGGGGACCAAAATTGTACTTATCTCTATATTTAAACAAACCTTGGGGATTTTAGTAATTTACCCTTCTCCCTGGGAGAATGAAAATCTAGAAGGAATAAGGTTCAATTTGGCCCTCAAACTTTTTGTAAAAGTTCAATTGGGCCCAAAATCACCTTTGGAGATCATTTTAGCCCAAAACTTATACTTAATGTATCAAATTGGCCCTAAAAATTTCATTTACACCCCTATTGTCTGAGATGTACACAAATATCACAGTGCAAATTACAAAAAGCTCCTTAATAGTTTTCTTTGTTTACAAATTAGTCCATACTTTCATAAAAACATTTAGTGAAAAAATTTAAATTTTATTTTCTAAAATTATATTTAAACCCCTTAATTTATTTATGGTATATTATAGTATTTTTTTTAATTTTAACACATAAATTTAAATTATTTAAATTTATATATTTTAACATATTTATATTTAACTATAATGAAAAATGCATTACTATTATTAGTGTTTAGGGACCAAATTTTTTAAGAAAAAGCACTTATTGTAGGAAAATATTATCATGATATATATATATATATATATGATGTGTAATTTATTTACTTATCTTAGAGTTAATTTTTAATAAGTTTTAAATAAATAATAAATTAATTAAGGATGTTTTTGGGTATAATTGATCCATTAGCATAGTTTAAGGGATTTATTTGGTAAGTTAATTTATTGAAGTGCTTTAGTGAGATTTTACTTAATTAATACTTCTTTTGTTTTTAGTGGGCCATCGGTTTGACTTAAAGAAATTAAAGTGGGCTAGAATTTTCCTTTGGCCAAATTACCGAGAGAAGAAGGAGCCAAGCCATATTTTTGGAAGCCATGAAAGCCTTATTTCAAGACATTGCACGGCATGAAGCCGTGACCCAATCCATGAGTGATCTGTTGTTCGACTCCGCATGATACAAGGATTCACAAGTGATTAAGATTCCTGACTTACCCTAATTACTATAAAAAGATGATTATGTATCTAGGGTAAAGGGGAGAAGAGACAGAACGCAGAACACAAAGAAGCAGAGGATTCGAAACAGAGGCTAAGGCAAGGGATTCGAAACAGAGGAATAAAGAGGCAGAGTGAATTCAGAGGCTTGGAGATTAATTCTTCAACTATCAAGTTTAATCTGTCTAGTTTGTTTTCTATTTTTTTTCTATGGATTTTCATCTAGCCATGCGTGGCTATTTTTATTTTAGAGTTTGGGAATAGGAGTAGCTATTCCATGAAGTGAATTGAACACATGAATTTATTGTTTTAATTTGATATCCAGTTAATCTTTTGGGTTGAATTAATGTATGTTTTCATTCTTGGCCAGTTTGTTTGCATATTTATGGATGAATTAACCAACGAGAGTTAGGGGAATTCATTAGCTTAAGACCTTTAGGACTTAGATCACTCGACCACGAGAGTAGGTGAGCTCTTCGGGGAACCATGACTGTAGACAGAGTTTACGATGGTAAACCAATAATTGTTAAAGAACCTAATGAGCTTAGATTAAC
>CATIWK010017373.1:0-17019 GCA_949634005.1 Mallotus japonicus | reverse complement strand
TTTAATTAGTAGCATTAGTTGAACTTAATTGGAATTTGGACAAACGCATGTTCAAGTATCTAAGGAATTCATTGAATCTATAGAGAAGAAAGTGATTTCCCAACATCCTACTTGGTGAGTTGACGTTGCTAAGATTGATACGAATCGCCCTTTTGTGCTTCTTATGTTCGATCATTCTGTATTTTCTCATGGTAATTGCCTCCTAAAAATGTAATCAATGTGTTTAATTGATTTCTTAGTGTAATAATATATGTGCAATACAGAATTCTGTTATTTAATTCTGCTTGTTTCATTATATGATTAGGTAGTCTTAGTGGTGAACCTTGTTTATCTGTTGAGATAAAGGTATTTGTTTTTTCTTTTTATCAGCATTAATTTTGTTTTCTTTTTTGCTAGTTTGTGAGTGATTTATATTTTTCTTATAGGCATCTTTATTATAACTTCCCTATTTGTTTCAATCAAGTAGCCTAAATGCGGATTTCTTCCATCATCAAGATTCATAGCTGAAAGAAATGCCATTAAAAGGAGCACAACCCGTTTTAGAATGCACCAAGTCCTGAAGTTGCAACAACGTGAGGTAATTTTTCTACTCTACCATTTATCGTGGTCTTATGGTAAAGTTAGTTCAACATGCCATTAATCACTTTACCATGTCAGCTTATTATGTATTTGCTTGGTTCTGGCAAAATTCCTGCTCTGTTTGATTAGACTTGCTGGTACTAGCTTTAATGTCCTCTGCATCTCATTAATGAGGTTTTTTTTTTCCCTTTTTTTTTTCTCTCCGTTCTAAATTTCATTCTGGCTCAAGCATATTAATTTTTCAGACTTCGGAGGTAAGCCAGTATGATCCTCTAGATATTTTCTCTGGTTCCAAGGAAAGAATCCAAAAGGCAATCAGTGATCTCTACGCTACACCTCAGAACAATTTCCGGGTGTTCTTAAATGGTTCCCTTATATTTGGAGGCTTGGGTGGTGGCACCAATAAAACTAGTATTGTGATTGAACAAGCTTTTGAAGACGCATTGAAGGATGTCATCCAGGCAGGTGATGGTTCTCGTACAACAAGTTTCATAGAGCTTGTTGCTGAGGCAATTTATAGTTCTCAAGTACTGGATCGACTTCTTGAAGTCCAAAAGCTTGATAATTTTGACATTGAAGGGGCAATTCATGCTTACTACAATGTTATATCCCAACCCTGCATGATATGCAAAGAATTTGATGGAGCAGGACTGCCACATGAGTATGTGTCCTTGCATTCTATTCCAATGGATGAAAGCTTGAAGATAGTGAAGGACTATTTGATATCTGCAACTGCAAAGGACTGTAGCGTGATGATTAGTTTCAGACCAAGAGAAAATATGGACTTTGATTCTCCATATAGCAATATATACCTGCAATCAACAAACCAAAACTTTGATTACAAGGTAGGTTTTAGCACATTTCTATTTCATTTTTATTTTAATTCACATGCAGATATCAGATCAATAGGAGACATGTAGAATATCTGCTTCTAGACACCATGCAATCTTATTATTGTAACATTGGAATGAAAAAAAAAAAAAAATCCTTGCTTGAGGTCAATTCTAACAAATGTGCCGCTGGGAATCAGGGAGCGAAAAGGAGGAATTATTGAGGCTATTGGTATTATTTCCAAAATGAATCTGGAATTGATAATGCCCTAAAATCATAATGTAATATAATATATAGATGTTGCAACATGTACTTTGGGTTTTGGACTTGATCATTTCTTAAAGTTCTTAAAATGATGTGCTTTTTGTGTCTATGGTATTCATTCCCCATAAGTTAAATGCACTATTCACACTCTAATCAGTGTTCAGACTTGTTGGTGTTAGAATTTTTCTCCTATTATAGTGATCTCTACGTCTCTGGATAACAGCTATCATGTATTAAATTCCTGTCAGCTTTTGATGATCAGGAACGTTTCATCAACTGATTGATTAAATTCTTCCAGGTGTCTACCCTTATATATTTCTCATTTATTTCATTATCTTAGGTGAATTTCCTTGACTTGGATTTGAAACCTTTAAACAAGATGGAAACCTATTGTGAGAAGGACAAGCAAATACTGGACTCCTATGTTCAGATGCTGGAAATAAATAATTTGAATGCCATCAAGACTCTGGAGATTTGTGAAACCATAGAGTGAGATTCAACAAGACTATGGAGCATTTTTACTTTCTGAAAATTGAATTGGTAAGTGCAAGTAATTTGATATGGCCATGTTTATCCCTTAATAATTGGTATGCTAATTGTGAAAATGAAGATGAGACTTGCTCCACTCTTTGGGAAGATTGAACTTTTTTTGTGCATGTACATTGTTCTTTTGCTATATATTTTCTTCAAAATTTGAAATTCTTATTGTTATACTTTTCTTGTCTCTTTGTGCAACATGTGAGATAGTTAACTCTTGAATTTGAGTTGGATGTGAAATTAATTTTGTTGTATTCATTTTTAAGTTCTGGGTGCAAGAAATTTTTGATGTGCACACCACCACTTTATTGTCTGTTACCTGAACAAGGAACTTAACTTTTGGAATGTGTGTAATCTAGTGCTGCGGTGCCACAAGAAATTTGAGAAATGCTCTTCAAAAACTCGAGTCAATGTTTGTTGGAGTTGGCTATATGTATCTTTTTCCTTCCTACATGATTTTTGGGCTACATTAGCAAAGAGGTCTAAAATTCCAACTCCTAAAGCAGACCCTATATCATCTTGAATTTATCTGTCATCATCTTTGCTCATGTGAATTTAGATATGCTCAATCTTTCATGCTTGGGCATCAAACCCTGACACCTAAGCGATGCCTTTTAAACATTATCTCTGAAAGTCTTAAACTTTTCAAGATTTACAACTGCTATGAGAATTTACTTAAAAGCTAGTTCAGTTGTTGATATACATTTGATATGGTGATCTATTAATTTTATTGTTCCATTTGATGCTGATTTGATGAAGGAGAGGGGGTAGAAAGTGACATGATGTTCTTCTAAGCTATACCTACTGGGACAATGATATGTGAACTACCTTCATTGTCATCCATCCCCAAGTCCACATAGCCTAACATATGGTGGCTTGAATAAATTGGGCATGTGGAATCTCAAATAGCAAGGTTGATTGCATTTCAGCATTGAATCTTGAGATTTGAGCTGACTTTGAGGACAAAACTTAAGATCTGGCAATATGTAGAGAACATATACAGAAGCTACAGTCACTTTTTCATATTGTCCATTTGGCATGTAAGTTTTTTGGGCAACAAAATTTTTATGTATAATTACTTGAGCTATAATGCATGCTACATGAGTACTAACTCATAAACAAGGCACTAGTTGAATGAATAGCTTCTTGCTCTTTAACTATAAGAATTCTCCGAAAGCCTAACAAATGTTTGCACTTTCATGAAACATCAGCTACATTTCAGCTGTGTTAAACTTGCATGTGATGGTATATCTTAACATTGTATTTGGATGCAACCATTTGATTTGAAATCTTTGGATTTGAGATATTAAATTTCAAATAACATGTAGTTAGATGTTATTTCAAGTTCTTATTAAATTAGCTACTGTGAATTTGTTTTAAATCCTCATTAATACAAACTCGTGTATTTCCGAAACAAAATATTTGATTGAAATTCAAGTCCATGCTCAAATCCCTTACATCCAAACATAGCTTAAGATTTTTGGAAATCCAAATCCCTAGTTGTAGAGCATAGTAGGCATTGACTAGAGTGGTGATGTGTTGGGACCTATGATATAGGTTCTTTTCACTTTAAAGTACTTTTTACATTGCAATGGGTTTCATCACTCTTCCATGCTTCCATTGTATCTTCAGTTTGAGATTTTATTTATTTATTTATTTCCTTGAATATGTTCTCTTTGATACTTCCATTTGTCTTTTTGATTGTCTTAAAGAATATTTAATGCTTCAACGTTTGGCAAGTAATGTACACAGTGAGTAGGCTATAATTTTGATTTCACTTGTTCCATATTTTTTAAAGTTACAGCAATTTTCTATTTCTTAACTTTGTTCTGTGCAGAGGTGAGTGGAGGATTCAATTACAAATATGCGCTGATCACATAGCATATATGCTTTCTCTAAACAGCTCAACTTTAATATATTTTTCAGTCGGACCAAATTAATTTCCATGCTTTCATCTGGTTAGATTATTGTGGCAAGTTTTAAACTGAATTACTAAATTTCAGTTTTTTACAGAGCAATAATATTGAAGATCAGTAAGACTGATGTCAGGGCAAGAATTCGGGTCAGGATCTGCAGTCAAGGCGGAAAGTCTGAATGGCCAAGTAGAACAAACATGCGGTCCAGTACTCTGGCAGCAGTGTGCAGCTGTACCATGTGCTCAATGCTGAGCTGCTGTGTTGTTGTCTATCTCTTCATGTATAAGAACAGGACCTATTGAGGACCTCTTTTGTTGTACAACAAATAAAGGACATAAAAAGGTGGCAGAAGTAGGGTAAGTTGTACCCATTCAGCTGACCCCAATGCCCACTAAAGCTGAACTGATATGCTAATCATGCTTTTTTGGCCACGACAATGTCTAATAGCAGGTTACTGATACTATTTCTTCAAAACATCATTAGTTAACTATCTGATTGACCACCCGTTAGGGCCTTGGCCCTTGGCCCTAGGGAGTTGGAGGTCTCCGGTTTGAGACGTCCCTCCCCCTTCCCTAAGGAATTTAATTTCTTGAATTTGTCTGCACTTGAGGACTCTTACCAATTTAAATGTGCTAGTCTATCCATGATATATATCTTCCCTGCCAACAGACTGACTAATACTAACAAAAATAGTTGTGTATATGATAACAGGAAAAAAAAAAAAAACTAATTTATTGTGTATGAGAAACTTTAGGTTGTTGCCAGTCATGCATGTTTCAGCTCTGCGATTGAGCATTTAGAAGGATTTCCTTTGATAATGTGATGGTTAGACATATATTTACCTGATGGAACCATGATAGGCTTTTGTGGGCATGGCCATGGGGGTATTAGATAGGGTATGTTCTGCTATGGGTATGAAATTTGAAAATTAACTTTGTGTTCGTATATGATGATCATGTTTGAGGGCAGGTTCTAAATTAAAGAATTGGCAAGTGAGTAAATTCTGCATTCAATGCCTGTTGGGGGTAACAGTTGATCCAATCAAGAACCTTCTGACATGACAGGCATTTACTTCTTGTCACCTACTTACATTTACTCCAATTCTCTTTTGTCCAAAATCAAAGAACGTAAATAACGTATAATTGTATAGCATGGTGAGATTAAAAAAGTGCCAAATAATTTATATACAGCAACTCTAAATACTTTCACTTCTATACCATCTTGCTCCAGTTTGCTTCTTTGAAATTTGTTGTAGCTCTGTTAGTGAAAATGTCCAAGGTTATCTAGGCTCCTTTTTATTTTCTAAATTTGTTTTATTTTCATGTGATGTTTTATCTGTTGTAATTCTACTTATAGTTAAAAAATATTATCTTGGCCTTTTTCCCATTACACTGACACTCTGCAGAACTTTTTCAGGATACTGGTTATGGCATAAATATTTAGCTGTTCTGACTTCAGATGAAGTCTGACATTAATTTTGTGGTGCAGAAAACTATTGTGTCAGTGGAGCTGCTCTGTTGTAAATGCAGGCAGAAGGTGATGAAGTTAATTTCAACCATAGAAGGGATAACTTCTATTGTCCTCGACCCTTCAAAGAACACAGCGACGGTGATTGGTGAAGCTGATCCTGTGAAGGTCATTCGCAAGGTCAGAAAATTTCGCAAATCTGCAACGATCGTGAGTGTAGGGCCTCCCAAGGAAGAGAAGAAGGATGATAAAAGTAAAGATTTATACGTGAAAGAAATAGTTGTTCCTTATGCACCAAAGACATGCCAGAGATGCGATGTGTGGTATGTGGTTGGTGATGATTTTTTTAGTTATTGTTCTATCTTGTAAATAATCATAACATCCTCTTATCCTTTGTTGAATGTGTATCCATAAATGTGTTCTATTGGTTCCTATTGCTTGCATAAGAACAATGAAAAACATTGTGTACCTTGTGTTTTTTTTTTTTTTTTTTTTTTGCATTTCGATTCTATACTTTTTTCAATCTGCCAAGAAACCATAATCTAATTAGGCCAACTTTCTTTCGTGTCAATCTATTATTTATTTTTTTTTCAAATGATGCTTTTGGTATCCAATAGCTACAAGATTCCGATTATACTTTTGTGTCCGTCTAATTTTGTAAGCTATAATTTTTGTTTAGTTTTACTCAGAATGAGGTTATAAGCATAGTACCATCTTCTCTCAAATTTGCAAGAATCTTACGGTTGAATATGCATTATGCCATTTTAGGCACCAAGTTCACTTCCTAGGGCATTTGAATTCTAGGTTAAAATTCAATTGTTCAATCACCTAGACGTTCAAGGAGGCCACAATTACTTGCTGCTGCAGCTACCCATGCCTCTTTTTGTAAGTATCTGTAAAAGGAGAGAAATTGACCATATCACATACGGTTTTGTCAAAATGACTAGTTTTCTGCTGACTTTTCAAATTGCAGTGAAACCAAATTCTCATCTTCTAGTTATATGGAATGTACAAGGTACTGCATGGTCATGTTCATTAACTCATATTAAATATGCCAACAAATTTTTTGGATTCATGGATTGATGACCCAATAATTATACACACTCTTTTTGTATATTTTCAAATGAAATTAATGTTTTTCATGTTTGTGGGTCACACTAGTTTCTTTCTTTTTCCTCTTCCAATTGGAAATTATTTTGTTTTTTGTTTTTTAAATATGGAAATTATTTAAACCAAGAGGATTTGCTGTTGGTGACTACAAATGAAGATGTTTTTAGTATTTGCCGATAAGTGTTAGCTGATGAAAACATATGATATCAATGTCTTTATTTTATTGATGAAGCCATTTTGATAGATTACTAACATTATAAGATGTAGATTGAAGTGCATTTTTGGTTGATGAATCATATGATGATATCTACGTGAAAGCTCATTTTGCCTTCTGTTTCTTTTTTAATAAAGAAAAGACTTTGACATGATGGCTTGCTGGATTTCGCTTCACATCATATACCTACCTTTATTAATTAATTAATTATTATTATTACGAAAAATTACATAAAAAAATCCTAACCTTTTATATTATTTGTAAATAACACCATAATTTAATTTTACTATCAAATTTACTCACAACGTTTCAAAAGTTTGTAAAGTTAACCATCTGTTAAAATTTCTTTAACAAACATCTGATGTGTCCGTTAGTGGGGTCCATCTTCTGACACGTGGGACCTGCAGGTGCTGACTGGATTTCAGTAATTACATATAGAACCCTACCTTTATTAAACTTGCTAAATAAATTCTAATATAAAAATATTTAAATAATTTTAATTAAAAAATTTAAAATTTATGCTTTTTTATTAATAAAATATTTTTATATATTTATAAATTTTATAAAAATTACAATAAAAAATTTAACATATATTTTAAAATTAAGAAAATATAAAAATATGAAAATTAAAAAAAGTACTAAAAATGCATAACCTATTATTGATAACTAATGAAATTATTTTTAAAATTAATTTCACTCCAATTTGATAATAGAAATAAGTGAGAGATTTAATACTTTATTATTAATAAAATATTCTAAAATATTTAATAATTTCATAAAGAAATATAAAACATAATTTAACATATATTTTAAAATTCAAAAAATATAAAAATTCAAAAAAAAAACTAAAAAAGGAGAAACTATTATTGTTAACTAATGAAATTTTTTGAGATCAATTCTACTCCAATATAATAAAATTAAAACTATTTTATAAAAAATAAAAACTTATTTTTAACTTTATATTTGTGTATTTTATTATGAAAAATTTCTTGTATATGCTCTTACAATAAAAAAATATGAAAAATTTTAAAATATTAAAAATTGAAAAAAATACAGTAAATTTTTTTTCTAATAAAAAAATAAAAAATATTTTTTATAAATTAGTTTTTGTTTTAATTTTATCAAATTGGAGTGAAATTAATCCTAAAAATAATTTCATTAGTTATCACTAATAGATTCTCCTTTTTAGTATTTTTTTTTGAATTTTCATATTTTTATATTTTCTTAATCTTAAAGTATATGTTAAATTATGTGTTGTAATTTTTATTAAATTTTTAAATATTTAAGAATATTTTATTAATAATAAAGCATTGAATTTCATAGTTATTTATATTATTTATTTTATAAAAATTATTCTAGTAATTTTAATAAATTTTAAAAGTTTTAATTATAATTATTTAAATATTTTATATTAGGGTCCATTTTGCAAGTTTAATAAATGTTAGGGTTTTATATGTAATTGCTCAAATCTAGTCAGCATTTGCAGGTTCCACGTGTCAGAAAATGGACCCTACTAACGGACACATTAGCTATCTGTTAAAGAAATTTTAACAGAGGGTTAGTTTTATAAATTTTTGAAAATTTATGGATAAATTTGATAATAAAATTAAATTATGAGGTCATTTACAAGTGGTATAAAAGGTTAGAATTTTTTATATAATTTTTCCTTATTATTATATTGCAAAAGTGTTGTGTACAATGGAGTGAAAGAAATTTATGAATAAGAACGTGCTCCTTACCTAATTTTGCTTTCAACAATACATGTGATTCTATGATTTAAAAATATATATATATAGTTTTCAAAAAATAAAAAAACAAAATATTACATTAAAACCACAAAAGTTTGGCCTTTCGTTTCCAATAAAAAAAAAACGAATATATCTTTTCAATATTTGCATCTAAGCCCAAGCCCAGCTGCTTGCGAGATAATGAGCGGACCAAGATAGGCCATTTTTGTATTTTACGATGCATTTACAGGCCCTTTTTAATGGCACAATGTAAACCCGGAGGCCATTTTAAAGAGGCCGCAGAGGCCCATTTTGAAGAGGCCATAGACGCCCATTTCGAAGTGGCCACAGAGGCCCAAATTGCCGATTAATGTCTCAATGCAAACACATAGGCCCATTTTGAAGAGGCCACAGGAGCCCAATTTGAAGAGGCCATAAAGGCCCAATTTGAAGAGGCCAAATAGGCCCAATTTGAAGAGGCCATAAAGGTCCAATTTGAAGAGGCAACAGGGTCATTTTGTAGAGGTCACAGGGGCCCAATTTGAAAAGTCCACAGAGGCCCATTTTGAGGAGGCCACAGAGGCTTATTTTGAAGTGGCCATAGAGGCCCATTTTGAAAAGGCCACAGAGGCCCATTTTGAAGTCAGCGGAAGTAAATAAAGAATTCTAGATGTTGAATGAAGGATCCTAGTTGGTTTCTTTCTCTTCAAGCTAAAACCCCATATAAACCTCTCATCAATTTCAATTTTAATTTCAATAATAATTTTTTTCTTTTTTTTTTTTAAATTTGAGAAGAACATGATCACAACTCTCCCAAAAACCGAAACTGTTGTATCGGCGGCGGCCTCTATTGCTGCCTCTGCCATTGTGTTCCATGTCCCGCAGGCTGTTCATCAATATCTAAATTCATCTTTTCGAAAACTATCAACCCTTTTGTCATCTCAACTCACCGTTGTCATTGACGAGTTCGATGGCCTCATTGCCAACCAGATGTTTCATGCTGCTAATGTTTACTTAGGCGCCAACTTATCGGCATCAAAGAGACGAATCAAGGTAAACAAGCCTGAGAAGGAGAAAGAACTAGCTGTAACTATTGATACGGATCAAGAACTGGTTGATGTGTTTAGAGGCGTGAAATTGAAGTGGGTTCTAGTGTCCTCACACATTGAAAGTCATGTCCCTTCTAATAAAAAGGGCAATGGCAGCATGTTTTCGCGATCCGAGTTGCGATATTTTGAGCTCAGCTTCCACAAGAAGCATAGAGATATGGTGTTAAGCTGTTATTTACCTTACATTCTTCAAAAATCCAAGGCAATAAGAGAAGAGAAAAAGACTCTGAAATTGCACACGATTGATTACAATGGCACTGATTACTGGGGTTCCATTAACTTTGATCATCCTGCAAACTTTGATACTATAGCAATGGATCCAGAGAAGAAGGAGGGGTTGATCAAGGATCTTGATCAATTCATAGCAAGGAAGGACTTCTACAGGAGAGTAGGCAAGGCTTGGAAACGTGGGTATCTGCTATATGGACCACCAGGAACTGGAAAATCGAGCTTGGTTGCTGCCATGGCTAATTACCTTAAGTTTGATGTTTATGACTTGGATTTAAAAGAGGTTCAATGCAATTCAGATTTGAGGAGGTTGCTGATCGGTACTGGAAATCGATCAATATTAGTTGTGGAAGATATTGATAGATCTTTTGAGACTGCAGAAGATAATAAAGTAAGTTCCCATATTTTATATCATTCAAATGATGTTCGACTTTACACAAATGGTTAGCTATGGCTACTCAACCTGAAAAGCTATATCAAGTTCCACATTTCACTAAATATGGTAAACAAAAACGGCCAATTTGAACCCCTGGTTCAGTTGTCTTAATAAAGGGAAACAAAAGTCCTAAAACTTGCCTTTTTAACTTCGCAGGTCACTCTTTCTGGTCTTCTGAATTTCATTGATGGCCTGTGGTCGAGCTGCGGAGATGAGAGGATTCTAGTATTCACAACCAATCACAAAGACCAGCTTGACCCAGTATTGCTAAGACCAGGCCGCATGGATATTCACCTGCACTTGTCTTATTGTACTTTTGATGGTTTTAAGACGCTTGCATCTAATTATTTGCATATCACGGAGCACCCACTGTTTGATGAAATTGATCAGCTGTTGGAAGATGTTCAGGCTACACCTGCTGAAGTTGCAGGAGAGCTAATGAAATGTGCAGATGCAGAACTTGCACTTCAAGGCCTAATCAAGTTCCTCCAGAGTAAGGTAAAATCTGTAATACCATAGTCAAAAATTGAAAGAGTAAACTATCAATAGTCCTGCATAATAACCAAAATAAAACCTTGTTTTCTGGCATAACTGTCAAAGAGAAATCAATTTGTTTTCAGGCTTCTCTTTTTTCTTTCTTTCTTTTATTGCTGAATCTTTCTATAGAAATGCAGTAAGTCCTGCAGAAAAATTTTGCAAACTCAACTTTCTTATGGATTAACATCTACAACCTACTCAGGCACAAAGTTCAGGTTTTATGCAAATACAACCTGGCCAACTTATTAGTTCAAGCCTACAAAACTCGAACATCTATTGTTAAATTTTGCAAATGAAAGCAGAATCTTCATTCTTACCCTTTTATACTGACATTTTCATATTTCCTCGTGAGGATCATAGCCTATGAGCTGAAAGTCAGATGCCTGAAATGAGTTGATGTCCTTCTGGGAATTTATCCTCAGAATCTGCATGTACATGAATAGGGTAAAAATAAGTAAAAGAAATAGATCACAAATCCACATCCACATCATTTATTTTTTTTATCTTGAGTCGTCTTTAAAATCCACATCCTCATGCCAATGGAATTAATAATTATGGTATTGAACTTTTAAAATTTTTTAGCCAATTCAACTAGTTGTTACATAGTCTAGTGTGCTCACCGGAAAAGGTCTAGGAAGCTTCTGAAGCTGCTTCTGTAGAGGCTCAATATGTGTTGTATAAACATGAGCATCTCCAATCACATGGATAAGATCACCAGGAACAAGATCTGCATAGGTAAAACAGGTGTCTGCCATGATAAAATAAAGATCACCAGGAACAAGATCTGCATAGGTAAAACAGGTGTCTGCCATGATATGATAATGACAACACAAACTACTTCCCAGATTAAAATAAAGCATTGATGACAGGAGAATTCTATCGAACAAACGAGAAATAAGTGCATACTACAAACATGAGCAATCATGCAAGTCAACAAAGCACAAGATGCAATGTTAAATGGGACTCCAAGACCCACATCAGCAGAGTGCTGACACATTTGACAGGATAGCTCCCCATTAGCCACGTAGAACTACAATTAGTAAACAAAATTGGTTAGCGATGTTTCTTTCAAGGAATTATTATCAAAACAGGTACTAAAACATGACACCCGCAAGCAGAGGCAAACAGAGAAAGGACAATCAGAAGTAGAATATCCCAAACCTGTGCAAACATGTGACAAGGTGAAAGTGCCATTGATTTCAGATCTGGTGGATTGACTGCTGAAATGATAATATGCCTATCATCTGGTCTAGTCTTGATCTTATCAATAACGTCTGCCAGCTGATCTAATCCTCGGCCCGTGTAGTCAGCATGCATGTCTGTATAGCTGCCGAAAAGGGGAAAAAAAATAATTAAAAATATGAAATAGAAGTTGAAATTTCCTCTTGGGAAATCGTAACTAATAGCTAAACTGGAACCAAAGTGTCTCCATTGGAAGCCATATATGGGTCCCAAGTTACCCTCTTCTCTATCTTTCAGGCCAATGCTGAGATATAAAGACACATGAGTTGGGTTTATACAGAAAACCTACACCATCAATGTGACAATGTGGATTTTTGCGTTTACCTGTCCAGGTAGGCTCTAGATGCATCACCATCCCATATATGAATGCTTCTCTCCTGCAGAACCTATTGCGAAAAGCTCTAGTGCAATTATAAAACTTCATGAATTATATTTTCTTTCTCAAAATATGTTATTGCTTAATCCACTGGTGTGTGATGCTTAGCAGCAATGGCAATAATACCAGTTGCAATGCAAGAAAAACAAGTCAGTCGGGAATAGCAAACATAATTACTTTTTATGGATAGGTACCACATGGCTTTCATTGGTCAATTAAAGCATTTGAGTCCATAAAAAAAAGAAAAAAAAAATTCATTTACCTTCGCATTTGTTGAACCACTGATAAACC
Source organism: Mallotus japonicus (assembly GCA_949634005.1). Classification (NCBI taxonomy): domain Eukaryota; kingdom Viridiplantae; phylum Streptophyta; class Magnoliopsida; order Malpighiales; family Euphorbiaceae; genus Mallotus; species Mallotus japonicus. The sequence goes on along the minus strand of CATIWK010017373.1, from coordinate 4,155 downwards.
ACAAAAGTTCTTCAACAACTCCCCTCCAAAACACACTCTGTGCGATTTAAAAATGATAACCACAAGTACTATTTTAGACAATGCAGATGGAAAATATCCCATAAATGTCATAATAACCTATGACTGATGAGTGAAATCTTACCCTAATTTCATAAAATTTTGGTTATTGCAAAACAAACTGAAAGTAATTTTTGGAGAGAACTGATACCTTAGTTGTAAGAAGGGGAAAGGATTTGCGCAGATTGTACTGCATCTGTAGGTGTAGCAAGTATCAAACAGTGTAATATGAAGCTGCAGCCTTTCATTAACATAGCAGAAGAAATAGAGACGAAATTGTGAAAAGAGAAGAGCATAGAGATGGATAGAAAGCTAAAATTTGGTATTACCTGACAGCCGAATTTTGATAGGGCACTGGTGCCTGTCCTGTCATTCTTCAAGGTGCCACTCGAGATGATTTCTTCAGCAAGCCTTAGATACACATACTCATCATGTTTCTTAAAAATAATCTTAGGCAAAAAGGTAAAATTCTTTACTTCAAACTTGTTGGAACTCAAATTGCCATTTAACTTTGCTGAAGCACTTTTAAAAGGAGTACCATTTTCTGAATTCTTAACACGAACATACGTCACAAAAGAATATCGCACATTGTTTTCCACTATCGGTAGAGAAGAATACCATGGGTGAAACATGGAAAAATCAATAACTGGAATGAAGGTGTCACACTCAAAGCTCGTCTCAATTTCAGTGATGTGGATGGCATCACATCCTGGTGCATTAATTGTTTCCCTGTATTAAAAGATAACAATACTTCCAGCATGAACATCTTCTAGCATGTAATTCATTTAATTATTCAGGTGTAAATTACCTCAATATCTGACCCCCTCCTATCAAAAACACTTTCTCGATTGAGAAACTGTAAGGTGCTTCCGCCAATAGCTCCAAGGCAGATGGAATGCTTCCACATACTGCAACATCTTCTGCTGTTGTGAATTTACAGCTCCCGGAACGAGTAAGCACTACATTCAAGCGTCCAGGTAGGGGTCTGTACTTGAAGGGAATACTCTCCCATGTTTTTCTACCCATTACTACTGCATTTTTTTTCTCAGGGTTTGATGTGGTTAGTGTAAGCTCCTTGAAAAATTTGAGGTCAGATGGCAATCTCCATGGTAACTTCCCATCCTTCCCAATACCCATATCACGAGTAGCAGCGACCACAACTTCGTAACTCCTCCTTTGATCAAGACGCATACTGTCATCGGCACCAGGAACACTGCTGGGATCATCACCAGACATAACTGAAAAACTTGTGTAAGATCTATAGTTTGAAAATATGCAAGAATTTCTCCGTGGTTGTGGGGCTGCTACTACAGACACATAGTAAGGATTACAGAAGCTATTCTTACAAGAACTCAGCAAAACCTGAAATTGATGAAAGATACAATTAATTGAGAACTCATAACAGCAATTCCAAAAAATAAATAAATAAATAAACAAGTATTTATGATGGAAAATTAACCTTTGAAAAACGCATGCTCCTCGGAGCACAGTGGTGCATCAGCATCTGGATATCTGGTGAAAGCAAGAGAGATTCATTCCTCCTGTTACAGTTAAAGAAAATACAGAAAAAAATAAAAATTAATTTCAGCTCGTTCAAGAATTACAGAGAGATTTTTCCATAAATTATTACAATATCTGCAAATGGATTGCAATTATTAAGATAAACATACACAGAATCAATGAAAATTGGACGCGAAATAGAGCACACAAAATGCACGGAAACTGAGAAAGAAAGAAGGGAAGTGGATGAAAATGGAACTAACTAACAGAAAAAAAAAAAATGACGCACGTCAATCAATTCTGCTAATAGCTTTAACCTCAAAGACAAAGAATGCTTCGTCGGCTAAGGAATTGAAAAGAAAGTGTTTCTTCAACGGCAGCGATAACGACGAAAGTGACCGGACCAGAAGTGGAAGAAACAGAAAGTATCACACACAGTAAATATTATACGTATTCATTTTATTTTTATTTTTGTTGAAAATCAAATTTCATGTCATGTATTAGATTTTACGACCTCTATGTATTATATATATTTGGCACAATACATCCGCAGCCCCCTAAACTTACCATGTTTTGCCATTTAGACACTTATACTTACACTTTTGCCATTTAGACACCTTAGCTTGGTAAAAAAGTGATTTATAAACCACTTTTTCCTAAATTAAAGAACCATTGAAGCGCGTGTTTTTCCTCGCGCTGAGTAGGATGCCACATAATAAAACATAAGACACGTGTTAAAAAAAAAAAGCTTAAAAGTGAATTAATAAAAAAAAACCTAACTTTTATTCTTTCTTATTCTTTTGTTTTCTTCAGGGAAAAAAAAAAACGCAGCCGCTGCTCTTTTCTCCTTCCTAGGTTTCTCCTTGCTTCTGGCTTTCTACTTCTCTGCTTCGCCCCTCCTTCTCTCCTTTCTCCTTTCTTGGCTCGCCTTTACTTAGTTTCTTTGCTTCTATACTGCTTCGTTTCTTTGTTTCTTCAACCAAATCGCACTTCCTTTCTTGAACCAGTTTGCACAGGTTGAACCCCTTGTTTGGGTCAGTTGGTTGCAAGGAGGTGATAGCCCAATAAACTGCATATTGGTAGGAAAAGCTGCAGCTCGCATAGATAGCCACCCAACTCGAAAAGCAAAGACGAGCAAAAACATCAGTGGTGTTCGTTGGAAGCAAATACCACTAGAAGTGAATCTGATCTCATGCAGTTACCAATCCATAAAAAAAACCTAAGTTTCAAATTATCCCCAAATTCCAAACCCTAATTTGATTCTCCCAAACAGAACCTTATCTACTAATCTCTCCCCAATTCGTTGCTCTTCCTCGAGCAGACGTTCACTTCCTCTTGTTCTGCATCTCTTATAGAAGTAAATGCAATTTATATATTTATCTCAAAAATAAATTCTAAAAAACCATTTAGTTGACTTCAGTTATCTCTCAGATCTGATTCCGGGCAACTCTCGAGTTTTTTTTATTGGATTTCGTATAATTGCTCATTTTTCCAGTTGCAGATTTTGAATTTCTTTTGGTGATGTTATGGCATATTTGGTTTCATCGAAATATAGTAGTTCATGGCCACCCTATTCAGGATCCTTCTTCTTTTGGTCTTCAAGTTGAGTCTTTATTGTCGGCTTTTAAGGAGGTTAGAAAGTCTGGTGCTGTTTATTTGCCTTCGGGATTGGCTACTGCTGCTGCAAAATGGTCTCCGCCCCCTGCTCCTTTGGTAAAAATTAACTCTGATGTGTCGTTTATGGAGGAGCAGCATGATACTTCCAACTTCCAAAGGATGCTTGCTTCCCTCTTGACTCTGTTTTATTCTGGAGTCTTACTTCTAATGGTTTGTTCACAACAAAGACTGCGTATAACAGTCTTGTGGATTATAATGTGGATACACACCATAGGCTTTGGCGTCTAATTTGGCATTGGCCAGGCCCCCAACGAATTAGGGCATTCCTGTGGTTGACTGCACAGCAGCGTCTCCTTACTAGAATGGAATTGTTCCGCCTGAAATTGGGCAATAATCCGCTCTGTCCCCTGTGTGGTAACTCTGATGAAATTGTTCTTCACTCTCTGCATGACTGTCACTTTGCGATGGTGGTTTGGCTTCGGCTGGTCTCTATTGACAAGCGCATGGAGTTCTTTAGTTCTAATTTGGAGTCATGGTTGTTTAATAACCTGCACATTACCTCTTCTGTGGAAAGTGAGATTAGCTGGAATATCTTATTTGGCATAGCTTTGTGGAGAATTTGGTTTTGGCGCAATTGGAAGTATCATAATAATTCTGATTGGGTTGGTATTAGAAGCTTAGACATTAAATCTCGTGCTCTGGAAGTTATGCATTGTAATGATAATGTTAGTGTCAAGACAAAGGTTAGTATTTGTTGGTTGCCGCCTGTTTCTCCCTGTGTAAAGCTCAACACTGATGGGGCAGTCCTTGAAGAGCCTTTGGGTCTTCGTCATCTCAATTGTCCTCACCCAAGTCTGATGCAGTGGTTGACTCACGATGTTTTAGGCATTAGTTATGATCGCTGTGTTATTTGTTAGCTTTCCCCTTGTTTCTGCTGGCTCTTGCCCCGTCTTGTAACCAAAAAAAATTTTGCTCTCACGC